>OY720443.1:50217720-50500879 GCA_963082915.1 Dolichopus griseipennis | reverse complement strand
TATCATGATCATTTGATAGTTGATAAATTGTACTATGTATATAATAAAAATTCTTATTTTATTGTATCAATAGATACTAGTTTTATTGAAATTGTTATATCTAAGGTGTTTTGTTCGTAATATGGTGTCTTTTTCTAATTTCTAATGGTTTCTGAGATTTTGTGCCATTAAAGTAATTTCATAAATTTTTTTAAGTAAAAGAAACATCTTTACCCCTGCACCACATAAAAGAATCATTAGTGCATCAACAAGTCATCAACTCAACAAGGCATCAACAAATCATCAACAAGGGTTAGTACAATTCTTTCTTAAAAATAAATATTTTACAAAATTTTTTAGAATTTTTTTGCTTAAGTTTAGAGATTTTGAAATTATAAACTTTTTATCCCTTAAACACCAAACAGACTGAGATAAAAATGCTTTAAGTTTTGTTTACAATTTTAATTCAGTAATTGGTCTGTTTGGAGGAAACAAAATACGCGTAAGCTTGTTTATTTATTTATTTGCAGTACCAGGCAAAAGCAAATATTGCCTAATATTATAATAGTCCTTTGCCTATTTGGCATTTGGACTTCTTATTAATTTATTGTGATAGACACTATATTTTTTTTAATTTTTATTAGATATGACCTGATCTTACTAAGGTTTGAATCCGAAAATTTTCGATTGGAAAGCCTCCACTTTAACCACTGAGCTAGCAATAAATCGATCTGAATCATTGTCAGTTGCTACATTTAAAATAGCTTTTTGAATTTTGAAATATACCCAAGTTGTTGTTGATCTTAATAAAATTACTATTTGTATTTAATTTGATTTGTTCAATACGATTGATCGTATGTCAAAATCTTGTTTTTTAAAATCACAGTCATGTCTATTAAACCAAAGTTATTTACCTAATACCATCGACTATAGAATGTCAAGGCAGGCTAGTTTATTTAACCGAATTTATTTACATAATACCAAAGACTATAGAATATAATTATATTATATAGTCTTTGATAATACTAAACTTATAAGATCGTTATGTCGACGATTAGTTAAATAATTTAGAAATTTATATATTCAGCTAACCCATTGCCTAAGAGTTCAGTTCTTATCTATTTTGAATTTCAGCTACTCTCCAGTCAATATTTTAAATGCTTTTGAAAAGTCATTATTCCTTAAATTTAAACATTTGTTTATGTTTTATTTAAAAGCAGGTATAATCAATTTAACTTTATTTAAGGCAAATCATATAATCTCTAAAATCTTCACTTAATAAAAACTCTTCACTTTAAGTAAAAATCTCTTCAACTTAACTAAAAAAAGTATCATTTAAAATATAAATGTCTTCGGTAAAAGTATAATAATTTTGATTTTAATATAACTGTAAAACCACTTCTAATAATTCTAATTATTCTAATTATTATTTAATGGTATTATTAGAGTTTTATTTAATTTAATAACATATAATTTAAATTTGATTGAATTATTTACAACATAAAATTATTTAATTTTATTTTTTTTTTTCTCTAAAAAAAAGGGATTATCAAAAGCGAGGCTTTGATAAAATGAGATTATGAGTTACGATCGTTTTTGTTGTGCTTTCATTTTGAATACGAGTATATCGAAAAAAATCTTAGTATTTAACTAAAATAATTAAATCTTAATTCTTAAATCTGTCATAACTGCAAGACATTCTAACATTAATATATAGGCAACATTTTTTAAAAGAACAATTTATTTCTTAAATATGCTGTATTTAAGCTTTTCTATCTATTTGAATCAGTTTTAAAAAATTTTATAATTAATTTTATTATTTTAAATTATTTTTTTCTCAATATTTTCATATATAAAAGAAAAATAGAATCAGAATAAACTGAGATTCTAAAAACTTGAACTTGAAATTGAATAAAATAAAAAGCTGCTAAAAAAGATTATCATATAATCGAAGTTTTTCATTTAGTGTTAAATACAAAATTTTCATTTAGTACATAACTAGATATCGTAATACAATCGTTCGGAATAATCGTTCGGAAGAAATAATCAATTTTTAGAAAAAAAAAAAAACATTTAGTATTTCACAATGTTAAATTTAATATTATTAATATATTTATTTAATTTTAGTATTTTAATTAGTGCACAATTTCAAACTAAACCTAATTATGCAGCTACAGTATCTAAATCCGCTTTATATCATATAAATCCGTATGAAATTTTTATATTTTATAAAATTTTATGAAATTACAATTAAATTTATAATTTAATTAAAGGATAGCTGGAGATCAGATTAAAGAAACTTTAATTTCTGACTTAAAAAGTCCATTTACATTTCAAAGTCAACAGATTAAAATAATGATACACGGATGGTTAGCAGATCGAAATCATATATCAGTTATACCAATAAGAGATGGTCTGGGATACTATAGAATTACACATTATTAATTATAAGATTTTTTTAATTAATTCTTTTAAAAAAAAATAGGATATTTAGCAACTGGACATGATGCAATATTTATGGCTGATTGGTTTGAAGTAGCACGTACTCTTTATTTTTTTTCAAGAGATCAAGTTCGACCAATAGGAATAAGATATGCAAAACTAATTGAAAATTTTATCAGGTAAATTCAACATAAAATAATTGAAAGTTGGGATGAAACATGGACTCATTAATAGTCACAATTATGATTAAAAAAATCTTTAATAATTTAAAAGCAATAGTTATATTAATTTAATTAATTACTAATAAATTAAATTTCGGGTAGTGATGTAATCTTTTAATTAAATTAAAATTATCAAAGAAGTAGTTATTTTAGTTGAACCCGAAGGCTATAAAACTATTATAATATTATATTAATTAGTTTATTATTAATTTAGATGAGTATCAACAACTATATTAGTATACATATTTAGTCTTTTAGTAAATTATTAAGTTTATTTAGTATATTTAGGTAATTTTGCTCAAAATAAGTGATAAAATAAATAATTAAATTTATTTGAGATATAGTAATCCGAAATTGTATCCATAAAAAACTACAATGAAAACTACATGAAATGTTACATAAAAAACGAAATATTATTTCAAAACTATTGAAGAACGAATTAAATACTTAAACGTTCTTTTGAATTGAATCGGACAATTTTGTCAAAAGATTCACTCTCAAATTATAGCAAAAATGAAATTTCTAAATCCGATCTTTTCTTAGATGCTAAATATCACTAATCATTATCAATATCGCTTAATATTTCGGTGCGTGCAGAAATAGGTTTTTTTTTTGTGAATATGTGAAAATAGGTTTTGATGTAAATATCATGAATGAAATTTCATATTACGTTTTTCCTGTAATAGCCGTTGGTTATATGATGGACACAAAATATATTTCTATACATTACATTACGTTGAACAAAAACTCTTTTTAGTCCTTTGACCAAATATCAAGGGTATTTTCTAAATTTTTATAAAACATTTCTATTGTTTTCATTTTGTCAGTTCGTCAGGAGTTTTAGTTAAAAACTCGAAATCATGAGAAGATTTAGATCCTTGGAAATAAGTATAAGTTATTTAAGAAAATATTATTGTGTTGGCCGCCGTTTAGAATCCATAAAGAGCTACACTTCCTTTGTAATTTAAATACCTGTCCAAATTTTTTAAAGTATACTTCTTCCCCCCCAAACTTTTAATAATACATTGATTTGTTTTTAAGAACCCTTGGATTTTTTCATTACTTACTAAAATTATGTCAAAAGTGTATAAATGTATATAAAATTTTCTAATAATATTATTTTCATAGGGCAGTTAATTCGTAAAAATATTTTCATCAATACAGTGCATTTTTACAATCAATTTCCGCACTTCAAATTTTAATAAAAATTTAATAAATCAATTTTTTTTTTACAATTAAATATAATATTATTACATTAATTATAAAAAGAATAAGAAAATCTTAAAAAAATATGATTACCTCTAAAACAAAAACTACTTTTAAATGAATAAGTTAAGATTTGCATTAAATATATTGTAAATCAATAAAAAAATGCGAATTTTATCACATGGCAAATATAAATAAAGATTTTCATGGTCCATAAACTTGGAAAACGTTAGACTGTGTAACATTTTTCTAAAAGATCTTGATATTCTGTTTCAGTTGACTGGAAATTTAAAATTATTGAAATTAAAGGAATTTAATAGTAAAAGCTTTATTTATCAATTTATAAGCATTTTACAATATAGTAAAAAAGCTTTAATTAGAATTTTATTATTATATAGTTTTAAGTTAAAAAATTTCTAATAGAAGCGTATAATCTAAAATTCGAGTGTTTATGGTAACACTTTTAATTTTCAAATAAAAATTTGTTATCGAAATTGTAATAACGGTAGTTTAAGAGTTTCTGGACTGTTGACTGAAATTATAACTATGAGCTTTTTAACACAAATTGCAGTTTTTCAACAGTTTTTTTTAAAAACGAAGATCCGATAGTCAGTTTTCTGCATTCGACCAAATGTTTAGACTGTAGAAGGTTCTAAAGCTTGAAAAACTTGGAACTTTTACATATTTATGTCTATTTAACTAATGGAATTACATCTAAGGCTAGCAATTAGTATAGTATAAAAAATTTAGATTTAAGTTTGTTGTACATTATTATTGACATATAATACTGAAATATAATCCTAACATATGTAATACTGTATATAAATAAATAAATTTAAATATATATATATATTTTTTAACAAATACTCAAACTATTTTACTTAATTTATACAGAAAAAACAATATAGATCCAAGTAGAATTCATATTCTGGGACACAGTTTAGGTGCACATATTGCTGGAAATATTGGCGAATATTTTAATGGAACCATTGGACGAATAACCGGTTTAGATCCAGCTGGACCACTTTTTGAAAGTTTTGTTACAGATGGACTATTACCAAAACATGCAAAATTTGTTGATTGTATTCATACAGGCTGGCCAATTGCCGGTGATTCTCAACGGCGCGGTCATGTTGATTTTTATCCAAATTATGGAAAAATTGTACAACCTGGTTGTCATGTTGCAGATATATTAGGATTCAGTATAAAAATAATTTAAAATTATAGAATTATATAAGTAAAATTTTAATTTTATTTTATAGGTGCTTGCAGTCATATAAGGTCTGTTTTTTTTTATGCAGAAAGCATACAACTACAAAAAACTTTTGTTTCATTTCCATGCCCCTTAAAAGATATATTGAAAGAACAATGTAATTCAAAAAAAGCTAAAAGTTATGAATATATGGGAGAAATTGTTTCAAATAAGTATATAAATTAATTTAAAATTAATTATTTTATAAAAACCTTGCAATATATATTTTGTAGAGCTAGAGGAACATATTTCTTACGAACGAATAGAGCCAGTCCATACGGCATGGGATTATATTCAGTTGTACATTTAAAACTAATTCGAAGTAACAATACAATTGATAAATCAAATTCCATAAATCCAGAATCAAGAGATAATAAAAAATTACTGGGATTTCAAGCAGAGCTTGACACTATTGAATCGGTTTTGCCGGGAGAATCTGCAGAAAGTTAACCGTCATCACGTTCAACAAAGATGTAATTTAATTGAAAGCATAAAAATGAGGCGCACTATTTTAACTTAAATGTTAAATTGTTGTTATTAATAATTAAATAAAAATCTGAGGATTTTTTTTTAAGACAGTAACTGTTATATTTAAACGCGTAGCATTTTAAAAAGTCATTATGACGTAAAGTTATAACATATTTGCAAAAAATTTTACTTATAAGAAAAAAATGTACAAAATGTTCAATAACACTTTAAAAATTTTTAAATAATTTTATATAGTTCAAAAACTAGAAATATTTTAATAAAATAATAGAAATTACTAACGGTTTTTTTTCAACTAGTCATTCCTGCGACGTCAGTTGTCGTATTTAATTGCCTCAAAAAGTTTAAGCTTTTAGCTTTTAAGTTATTTGCTTGGAAGTGTTAAATACGAAAACTAATGTAAGAAAACTAGAATAAACAGCAAATAAATTATAAAACGCATAGTATAACCGTTATTTACGGAGCTTTAATATATATATTAAAACAATTACATTTCAATTAAACTATCTTAGATGTTATTTAATATTGTAAATTACATCATATATTTTTTTTAGTATTAGTTTCTAATTAGGGTTTGTATTTTAAATAAAAATTAATATAAACATAGAATTACTAATACTAGAATGGCAATATTTTTCCAAACAGCTGATTATACGGTTTGCATATACGTAAACTATAGTTTCTTCAATTAACTTTTTAAAAAAAATGTGAAATTTAAAAGAAATTTTTAATAATTAATTAAATACATTGTTCTAAAATGAAAACGGTTTGACCGATTGACTTCAAATTTTGTATACCTGATGCTCTTTGAGAATTGAGTTGACACTATTAACAGTTTTGGAATTTGTTAACCCATGTCGGGCCGACGGGTGGTCAAAAAAAATTTTGAGTCCAAATTTTGTCCGACTTTACGAAATTGTGCTTTGGCTAAAAAGAAAGCCCCAAAAAAAATTTTGTTGAGTTCCATTAACCCATTGGGGCCCAACAGCTTTTTATAGGTTTTTTTAATACTTTACTCTAAATTAGAAACGGTTTAACCGATTTTCTTCAAATTTTTTATATGTGTTCGGTTTTGAGAATAAAGTTAACTCTTTTAACAAACTTTCAATTGGTTAACCCATGCCGGCCGGACGATTGGCAAAAAAAATATTTGGTTGCAAATTACGTCCAATACTGTTTGCGCAATACTGTTTTGCTTGAAGAGAATGTGTAGTTCCGTTAACCCATTGGGGCACAGTGGCTTTTTAAAAATTTTTGCGTTACTTAACTCTAAATTAGAAACGATTTTACCGGTTGACGTCAAGTTTTATATGTGTGAAGCAACTTGAAAATGGAGTTGAGTCTGTTAACAGTCGGTCCTACGATTGGTCAAAAAAAATTTTTGGAAATAAATTACGTCAAATTTTGGAAAGTAGTTTGTACTGCTTTGAATTACAGAAAGTTTCATTTACTAGAATAATCCTAGAAAAATCGTTTTAAAAAATTGCTTACATACATTTTAAAATTTACATGTGTAAACCGTGTGTAATTTTTGTGTTAACTTTTTGCAGTAACATCAACTTCAATTAAACTTCAATTGAGAGGCGCAGCAACGCGCACCGGGTATTAGCTAGTTATTTATATATGTTTTCTCTCTCATTTGGTAAACATTTATAAAATTTATAAACATTGATTCTGACAATAAAATACATACTGTTGCATAAAAATGCAAGTTTCATTGTAAGCTTTTATCTAATTTAAAACATAGTATCAAATATGCGTCAATGAATATGTATATTTTAGAATTAATTATTCAATTCGGTTTATAAAAATTAAAGTTTCAATTTTTTTAAATGTCATTCATATATATGTTATATATATTTGTAACTATTTGAATGTAGTTATTTCCATATATTTGTATTTTTTTGTTTATAAATACATAATAGAGTAAAATAAAAAATGAAATTCACGTGTCCTTATCAACCTGTCATCATTTTGAATTTAATTATATAAACAATCAACATGTATTAGCACATTTTTAATAAAAATGTCATAAATATAGATAATTACTCGCTTTCTTTCAATTTCTGCTTATCTGTTTTAGCTTTAACATTCGAAAAACAGAAGGAAGAATAATATCGACCCGATTTAATTTTTGAACAATATCCACATAATCTGACCGATAGCTCTGTAGTTAAAGTGGCGGCTTTTCGGGAAGTGTCGGGTTCAAATCCTGGTCATATCATTTTTAATGAAAAATACGTGGAAGAATGTAGTTGAGTAGAATGTGCCAACTCTGGGATACCAGTATGACCGAAATATAGACATTGAATACTATAATGCTAATTACTTTTTCAAAATCCAAATACTTAACTTATTAAACTTTCAGTTATATATAAATTTACCAACGATTTACAAAATTTCAGATATCCAGCTTTATTAGGTATAAAGTAATGCTCATGTAAAAAAAGATATTATATAGCAGCTAAACGAACCTATGGAGCAAAGTGGCTGGTTTTCAATAGTGATGACGGATAATGCATAAAAACTGATTTTTTTAAATTTCGTAATCCTAGCTCCTTTATTTTTTGAGTTATCATGCGGACTGATAGACATACGTACATAGACAGATCAATTCAATTTCGTTTCTTATCCGATCTATACCTTTGAGTCTATATCTATCACTCTCCTTCTTCAAATAGGAAAAATATTTTGTAATAACGTAAATAATAGCTGATAATGGCTAAGTGAAATTGATGTATCAAAATTTTAATATTTGAATTGGTCAGGACGTTGAAAAACTCGTTATATCTATAATAGCGAACGTTTTTTTGGGTGTCTGTAACTTATAGACTCCTAAATTGGTCGGTTAATTATCATGAAAATTTGTGTATAAAGGAGGGAGTGATTCTGGGTTAATCATTTTGTTTTAACGAATCTCCATGTTGTAGCTGTGGAATAAGTGTTTATACGTTTTTTGTTCTATAATAAAAACGCTTTGGCTAACTGACTTCAAATTATGTATACCTGTTGCTCTTTAACAATGGAGTTCACTCTATTAACATACTTAGAATTGATGATTAAACCCAAATTGATGATTAATAGTGAATTATGGCCAATTTTGTAAAGTATTGCTTTGAAAACCTCAAAAAATTTTATGCAGCAGAATTTACCACGTGCAATTGTCATATACAACATGCATAATTATACCCGTATGATTTTTTTGTTAATTTTCTCAATAAAATCATCTTCAATAAAAAATCCATTGAGATGAGCAGCAACGCGCACTGAGTTTTAGCTAGTTACATCTGATTGACTTTTAGATGTAATTTTAAAATTATAAATATGAATATTATTAAATTAATTACATATATGAACCCGATATTATGTTTAATGTTTTAAAACTTTTTGAATTAATTAATTTGTTATTAAAACAAAATAAATGATTTAACAGCTATGTTATAATCATATAATATATAAATTAATTAAGTGCAATATAATAAAACAATTATTTTGATATGGGAAATATTAAATACTTATTTTTATTATTAATAATAATAATAAGTTTGTTGTTTTAGAATTTAATTATAATGATCATGATCATTTAATATATAGTTGATATACGAGTAAGTGTCAAATTTATTATTATGTGTAAAAACAAAATATTATTATGATGTAATTATTATAATACATTATAAATTATTAAAGCTAAATAAAACTGGAAATTAGATAAGAGCTTTGTTTATGCTACTAGTATGGTATGGTAATTTTATATTTATGCAAAGTTGAATTTAAAACAATAGTTGAACAATAAAAATGGAACATAAATTATAATATAACTAGGGAGAAAGCCTGTCGTACGACAAGTGTAAGTGTAAAAATCAAATTTTGTTATTCTGAATCAGTAACAATAAATGGCAATCCTAAGCGAAAAATATTATGTTTAATGAATTTTTTCGCATTTACAAAACAAATATCTAAATAACAAGTAAGGAACAAAACCAAGGGTTTTTAAAAAGCACATTTTCAAAATTATATAGGGTTTTCTACTGAGTGTTTTATCATTTATTTTTATAATAATATAAATATAAAAATAAATGACAATATTAAAATTTAGTTATTTCATCAATTTATTAATTATGAATAATAGTGAAAGACTTAGAATATAACCCCAATGTATTCAAGAAAACCTGTAAATAAGTGCGAAATATAATGTTCGAACTTCAATGTTAACGTTTAATTTTGAAAAAACTTACACTCGTGAATAAGTTACTATTTTATAAAAACATAAAACTTTTAATTTTGAAAACTTAGTAGCCCTTCAATGGGAAAGGTTCCCAAATTTTTGCTTAGCAAATTTATGATGGATCTGCCCATCCCCTCCTGTCCTCACCCTTCCATTTTTTTCGGTTCTAAGAAATCAGTTGTGAACTCCACCAAAATTTGGAATTTTACCTAGAATTTTATTTTCTAAGCAAATGGTTTCAAGTTACAGGTATTTGAAAATAGCAAAATTTAAATTTTCGAGCCCTTATAGCACCAAAACAGGGGACGTGACAAAACAATTTTGTTAACTGACTCCTACTAATTTCTAAAGTTCTAACTTCTCCTAAAATTTCAAGACCCTAGCTTGAACCGTTTAAAGGATATGTGGAGCCAAAAATTTTGCAAAAATTGACTTTTGCTTAATGGTAAATTTTAGTACCGTATGGCAACCTATACATCTTAACCTTATATTTATTCTGAAGCCTATAAAAGCAGCTCTCCTCTACCGTTTTCAGATTGAAAATACATTTAACAGAACTCTTGGTAAACTAATTTAAATATAGCGCTTTTTTGCAATTTGCGGGGGCTGTAGCTTCGGTACCCTTCAAAATTAAAAAAAACCTTTGACACATGTTTAAATATAGTTAAAAATCTTTCAATTTTGTATATCACTAAAAAAAATTTAAACAGGTATTCAAGTTACAGGTGTTTGAAAATAGCAAAATTTCAATTTTCGAGCCTTTATAGCTTCTAAACAGGGGGCGTGAAAAAAAAATTTTGTTAACCGACTCCTACTAATTTCGGAGGACCAAACCTGTATTTTTCCTGTATTTCAAACGATGTAAAAGTTTTTGTAAATATACGGGCAGACGGACAGACGGACAGAGTGAAACTATATAGGCACATTTTTACAAAATTTTTTGAAAATGTGCTAAAAAGTAATAATTGGGATTATTTTTCTTCGTTAAAATAAAAACCATGTAAATTATGTAAAAAATTTTTATTCCAGTATCCTACTATTTAATATTAACTATTATTAACTTACATCTAAAACAACTTAAAATCAATTTGTTAATTTTTTTCATTCAAAAAATTCATTTGAAATACGGTTTTTATTCAAAACAAGCATTATGCATTAATTTTTTAAAAAGATTTTATAGCAGAGACATAAACCCTTTGCTGAATTAAAAATAATTATGTATTAACAAATTACGATCAAAATTTTCATGGAATGGTGAATGGTGAAATAATATGCTCAGTGCTGCCATTTTTGATTTTTTTTTAATTTTGAAAACACTTTAAATTTTGAAAAGAGTAACCGTAAATCGTAATAATAGCAACAACAAAAAATTAATACATATATTGTGATTATATGTGATTTTTTAAAAACTGTTAAAAATTTAAACTTTTAGCATGAATAGCATGAATGTGAAATTTTTATTCTTTATATTAATTAATTAATACTAAAATAATTATGTTAAACTTCATGCAAAGAATTTTTTGAATTATATGTAAAAGATATATTTGTTTCATTTCATATAATTATTACTGATTCAGGGTCTTTGATACAAAGACTATAAGATAACATATTCCCGAGTTTCATGTTTGAATTCTTCTACAATCAGTTTTATTCTATTTTGACATTTTGACAAGCAACTACAGGCGATTCGATGAACTATCATTATATACTTTTAATTGAACTTGCCTGTGTCTATGGCTTTATTTTTCAATCTGTCAGTTAGTGATATATTTATACTAGAAATCTGACCATAAATTTATAAGAATTGTATGGTTCAGTGGTTAGCAAAGTGGCTTAGAGTGTAAATAGATGTGAGTTCGATCAAAGATAAAAATTTTTTTGTTTTTTTTTTTAAATTCAACTGAAATAATAAAAAAAATTACAAATAAAATTAATTTATTTGGATAGTTTCTTTAAAAATTAGTAACTTTAAGAACTAAAATACTTCACTTTGATAATATAAAAACATAGACCAAATAATTATATAGACGATCAGTTTCATATAAAAAATTTTAGGGTTTTTTTTAAGTCAGTCCGTACATTTTTGGTTCATTAATTTAAAATTTATACAAGTAGGTATTTAAATAAAAAAAAAAAATTAGATTGAAATTAAAAAAAAATTTCACCAAGAAGCGAATTTGAACCCACGATCTCAACATTTTATAAAATACGAAACATGCTAAAAGTAAAATACGTAACTTATTCATCTTCAAATTTTTAAAATGCAACAAAAATTTTTCAGTCATTTGTTTTTGTTTACTTTTCTGTATGTGTATGTTAGAATCGAAGCATAATCTGCGTAATACAAAATGTAACGGTTCATTACGAAATATGATTTTATTAATTTGTAATAATATGCAATATACTCGTATAAATAATATGTATTTTTGTAATAATTTGTTTTTATTTGTAATAATATGTATAAATTATAGATAATAAGTAAGATAATAATCTTATATGAAAAAGCGAGTGCGTATTTTTTTTTTTGGTGTATATAGTATATGCAAATGTAAACAAAAAATATTTGCTGCATTAATTTTAAGAAAAAGAAGAACTATCTTTCATTTCAGCAATTTACTTTTATATTTTATATTAAAACACTTTTAAATGCAAAAGATCTGCCATCAATTTTTGGTTAGTGAAAATTTTTAGCTTAAAAGTTTTCAAACATTAAAAGAACTATTTCTTATACCAGCAATTCATTTTTATATTAACACAGTAATAAATTCCCAAGATCTACCTTAAATTTTTTATTTTCTACATTTTAGGGGGCTAGTACTACTTTAATAAAAGTATAAATTGAAAAAAAAATATTTTTTTTTATTTTATTTGATTTATATTGAAATTAAGTATTTTATAATAAAAATTTAAAAAAATTTAAAATTTACCCTATTATTTTTTATTATTTCTTAGCAATGTTTATTTATAATTAAGCCCGATTTGAGTGAAGTTGTAATTAAATAAAGTATTTCTATGATAAAAATTTTTAAATGAAATAATTATATTAATAAACACAACTACAGTAAGTGAAAAAAAAAATTATATAAAATTTTTACTTTATTTGAAACTCTTTTTACTTTTTAAACTTATCTATATTAAACTGAAGAAGAGTCTAAGATTTTCATTAATTGAAATTTCAAACTAAAATTAATATTTATAAATAAGAAAAATTCCTTATTTTTTAGAATAACAAATTTTGTTACATGTATATATACCTGTTTTATACTTAAAACGTGTATAAAAATGTATACTTGTTTTATTTAATAATTCTCATTTTACGTCAATAACAGTTTATAAATTTTTATTTAATTTTAACAAAATACAACTTATGCATTATTATTGGCGAAACTTCCGGAAAGGGGTTGTGAGCTATCAAGATGACATCATCACATAACGGTACTAAATATCTCAAAGTTTCCGAATATATATACTATTAGTGGCGATGGCGCTATCTAGTGGTCGAAAAATGCATTACAAAAGTTTCCTAAAGTTTTGTAGCATTTTTATTAAAATGTTATATTTTTCCTGTAAGGCAATAAACTGAAACCAACATGTTACAATATTGTAGGGCATGATATTGTCTTTCATAAACATCTTGTTTCATCTGAATCGGTGCTACCATTTTTGAGATATTGCAATTTCAAGTGGAAAATTAAAACAAAAAAAAAAAATTTTTTGATGTTCATCAAACAAGATGTTCATCAAGATGTTTCACCAATTCAGATGAAACAAGATGTTTATGAAAGACAATATCATGCCCTACAATATTGTAACATGTTGGTTTCAGTTTATTGCCTTACAGGAAAAATATAATATTTTAATAAAAATGCATTTTTCGACCACTAGATGGCGCCATCGCCACTAATAGTATATATATTCGGAAACTTTGAGATATTTAGTACCGTTATGTGATGACGTCATCTTGATATCTCACAACCCCTTTCCGAAAGTTTCTCCTTATTATTATCTTATTATTATATTAGATTAAATTAAGAAAAACCAAACTTTGTATAATTTTAAATGAATAGCGCTTTTGCAGGCTAACAAAAACTCAATAACTTTCCTTCATTGACTTCTTTGTTATACTATTTATCTACCAACTGTATTTAATTGCAATGTTTAAAAACCTCTCTTAATTGATAAGCAATTAAAGTAACACGCGCTAAGTCAGTGAATCATAATTAAAATATATATTTCATAATAAAATAATTACTTAATATGAATTTAAATATTAAATATTAACTAAAATAAATAAATATTATAATAATAATTTGACAAGATAAATATACGGCATATTGCAAATAATATTATAATAAATATTTATATTTTTTATATACTTTTATAATACAATTATTTAAAGTTAAAGCCTAGTAATGAATGACTAAGTGAAATGGATAACTGAAGCAACTTAAAAAAATTAACCTACGTTTTCTATAGATATAGG
The DNA here is from genome assembly GCA_963082915.1 of Dolichopus griseipennis. NCBI lineage: Eukaryota > Metazoa > Arthropoda > Insecta > Diptera > Dolichopodidae > Dolichopus > Dolichopus griseipennis. Next base: position 50,486,585 of record OY720443.1, on the reverse strand, counting down.
GTATACCTTAGTCAGAGCCGTAAATTAAAAATATGACTATAAGAAAGGGTATTTAAAATTAAAAGATTTTCTTATAATTCTCTTTACAACCTAAATTATAGAATACAGTATTGAAATAAAATTATTCAACAATTAATATATGCAAAAATGTTTTAAATTAATTAATGGAAAATAATGAAAAATATTAAATATTATTGTATAAATAAATTCCTCTATTAATATTTCACTATCATGATCATTTGATAGTTGATAAATTGTGCTATGTATATAATAAAAATTCTTATTTTATTGTATCAATAGATACTAGTTTTATTAAAATTGTTATATCTAAGGTGTTTTGTTCGTAATATGGTGTCTTTTTCTAATTTCTAATGGTTTCTGAGATAAGTGCCATTAAAGTAATTTCATAATTTTTTTTAAGTAAAAAACAACATCTTTACCCCTGCACCACATAAAAGAATCATTAGTGCATCAACAAATCATCAACTCAAGAAGGCATCAACAAATCATCAACAAGGGTTAGTACATTTCTTTCTTAAAAATAATTATTTTACAAAATTTTTTAGAATTTTTTTGCTTAAGTTTAGAGATTTTGAAATTATAAACATTTTATCCCTTAAACATCAAACAGACTGAGATAAAAATGCTTTAAGTTTTGTTTACAATTTTAATTCAGTAATTTGTCTGTTTGGAGGAAACAAAATACGCGTAAGCTTGTTTGTTTATTTATTTGCAGTACCAGACAAAAGCAAATATTGCTTAATTTTATAATAGTCCTTTGCCTATTTGGCATTTGGACTTCTTATTAATTTATTGTGATAGACACTATATTTTTTTTAATTTTTATTAGATATGATCTGACTAAGGTTTGAATCCGAAAATTTTCGATTGGAAAGCCTCCACTTTAACCACTGAGCTATCGGCCAGATACGCGTAAGTCAATCATTGAAGTTAAGCAATAAATCGATCTGAATCATTTTCAGTTGCTACATTAAAAATAGCTTTTTCAATTTTGAAATATACCCAAGTTGTTGTTGATCTTTATAAAGTTACTATTTGTATTTAATTTGATTTGTTCAATACGATTGATCGTATGTCAAAATCTTGTTTTTTAAAATCTCAGTCATGTCTATTATACCAAAGTTATTTACGTAATACCATCGACTATAGAATGTCAAGTCAGGCTAGTTTATTTAACTGAATTTATTTACATAATACCAAAGCCTATAAAATATAATTATATTATATAGTCTTTTATAATACTAAACTTATAAGATCGTTATGTCGACGATTAGTTAAATAATTTAGAAATTTATATATTCAGCTAACTCATTGCCTAAGAGTTCAGTTCTTATCTATTTTTAATTTCAGCTACTCTCCAGTCAATATTTTAAATGCTTTTGAAAAGTCGTTATTCCTTAAATTTAAACATTTGTTTATGTTTTATTTAAAAGCAGGTATAATCAATTTTACTTTATTTAAGGCAAATCATATAATCTCTAAAATCTTCACTTAATAAAAACTCTTCACTTTAAGTAAAAATCTTTTCAACTTAACTAAAAAAAGTATCAATTAAAATATAAATGTCTTCGGTAAAAGTATAATAACTCTGATTTTGATATAACTGTAAAACCACTTCTAATAATTCTAATTATTCTAATTATTATTTAATGGTATTATTAGAGTTTTATTTAATTTAATAACATATAATTTAAATTTGATTGAATTATTTACAACATAAAATTATTTAATTTTATTTTTTTTTTTCTCTAAAAAAAAGGGATTATCAAAAGCGAGGCTTTGATAAAATCAGATTATGAGTTACGATCGTTTTTGCTGTGCTTTCATATTGAATATATCGAGTATATCGAAAACATTCGAAAACTTTCATACGAGTACATCGAAAACATCTTAGTTTTTATTTAAAAAAATCAAATCTTAATTCTTAAATCTGTCATAACTGCAAGACATTCTAACTTTAATATATAGGCAACATTTTTTAAAAGAACAATTTATTTCTTAAATATGCTGTGTTTAAGCTTTTCTATCTATTTGAATCAGTTTTAAAAAATTTTATAATTAATTTTATTAGTTTAAGTAATTTTTTTCTCAATATAATAAAAAAAATAGAATCAGAATAAACTGAGATTCTAAAAACTTGAACTTGAAATTGAATAAAATAAAAAGCTAAAAAAGATTATCATATAATTGAAGTTTTTCATTTAGTGTTAAATACAAAATTTTCATTTAGTATAACTAAATATCGTAATACAATCGTTCGGAATAATACGGAAGAAATAATAAATTTTTAAAAAAGAAAAAAAAACATTTCGTATTTCACAATGTTAAATTTAATATTATTAATATATTTATTTAATTTTAGTATTTTAATTAGTGCACAATTTCAAACTAAACCTAATTATGCAGCTACAGTATCTAAATCCGCTTTATATCATATAAATCCGTATGAAGTTTTTATACTTTATGAAATTTTATGAAATTACAATTAAATTTATAATTTCATTAAAGGATAGCTGGAGATCAAATTAAAGAAACTTTAATTTCTGACTTAAAGAGTCCATTTACATTTAAAAGTCAACAGATTAAAATAATGATACATGGATGGACAGCAGATCGAAATCATATATCAGTTATACCAATAAGAGATGGTCTGGGATACTATAGAATTATACATTATTAATTATAAGATTTTTTTAATTAATTCTTTTAAAAAAAAATAGGATATTTAGCAACTGGACATGATGCAACATTTATGGCTGATTGGTTTGAAGTAGCACGTACTCTTTATTTTTTTTCAAGAGATCAAGTTCGACCAATAGGAATAAGATATGCAAAACTAATTGAAAATTTTATCAGGTAAATTCAATATTACATAATTGAAAGTTGGGATGAAACATGGATTCATTATAATAGTCACAATTATAGATTAAAAAATCTTTAATAATTTAAAAGCAATAGTTATATTAATTTAATTAATTACTAATAAATTAAATTTCGGGTAGTGATGTAATCTTTTAAATAAATTAAAATTATCAAAGAAGTAGTTATTTTAGTTGAACCCGAAGGCTATAAAACTATTATAAATTATAATATTATATTAATAAGTTTATTATTAATTTAGATGAGTATCAACAACTATATTAGTATACATATTTAGTCTTTTAGTAAATTATTAAGTTTATTTAGTATATTTAGGTAATTTTGCTCAAAATAAGTGATAAAATAAATAATTAAATTTATTAGAGATATAGTAATCCGAAATTGTATCCTGTTTGCATTTCTTAGGTATGGTTATAACCTTATGTTACATAAAAAATGAAATGTTATTTCAAAACTATTGAAGAATGATTTAATTATACAGAATTAAAATATTTTGTCGAAAGATTCACTTTCGAATTATAGCAAAAATTAAGTTTCTATTATTCCGATCTTTTCTTAGATACTAAGCATCATTAACTGTTACAAAACGATTGGTACTTTGATGCGCAGAAATCCTAAAAAAAATGTTTTTTGTGATGTCCGTCTGTGTGTTGGTCATTATCTACAGCCTAAGAAGGTAACAGGGATGCTATAAATTTAAAAAGCTTTCAAATAAATTAGGTTTTGATGTAAATATCATGAATTGATTAACTTTTGCAGAAAAACAGGTAACCCCAAAAGGCAACTCTTTAAGGTAGGCCTTTTGGTTATTTACGAACTTTATATTGCTATAATAAAAATTATTACGTCTTTAAGTAAAAAAAAAACCTTTGAAAGAAATTTCATTTTACTTTTTACCTGTAATAGCGGTTGGTTATGTGATAGACACAAAATACATTTTTATATATTACAATAGGTTTAACATAAACTCTTTTTAGCCCGTTGACCAAACAGCAAAGGCACTTTCTAAGTTTTTAAAAAACATTTCTATTATTTTCATTTTGTCAGTCCGTTCGTTCGTCAGGAGTTTTAGTTAAAAACTCGAAATCATGAGAAAAATTAGATCCTCGGAAATAAGTATACATTATTTAATACATTGATTCGTTTTTAAGAACCCTTGGATTTTTTCATTACTTACTAAAATTATGTCAAAAGTGTATAAATGTATATAAAATGTTCTAATAATATTATTTTCATAGGTCAGTTAATTCGTAAAAATATTTTCTTCAATACAGTGCATTTTTACAATCAATTTCCGCACTTCAAATTTTAATAAAAATTTAATAAATCAATTTTTTTTTTACAATTAAATATAATATTATTACATTAATTATAAAAAAAATAAGAAAATCTTAAAAAAATATGATTACCTCTAAAACAAAAACTACTTTTAAATGAATAAGTTAAAATTTACATTAAATATATTGTAAATCAATAAAAAAATGCGAATTTTATCACATGGCAAATATAAATAAAGATTTTCATGGTCCATAAACTTGGAAAACGTTAGACTGTGTAACATTTTTCTAAAAGATCTTGATATTCTGTTTCAGTTGACTGGAAATTTAAAATTATTTTAATTAAAGGAATTTAATAGTAAAAGCTTTATTTATCAATTTATAAGCATTTTACAATATAGTAAAAAAACTTTAATTAGAATTTTATTATTATAAAATTTTAGGTTAAAAAATTTCTAATAGAAGCGTATAATCTAAAATTCGAGTGTTTATGGTAACACTTTTAATTTTCAAATAAAAATTTGTTATCGAAATCGGAATAACGGTAGTTTACGGATTTCTGGACTGTTGACTGAAATTATAACTATGAGCTTTTTAACACAAATTGCAGTTTTTCAACAGCTTTTTTTGAAAAACGTAGATCCGATAGTCAGTTTTCTGCATTCGACCAAATGTGTAGACTGTAAAAGGTTCTAAGGCTTGAAAAACTTGGAACTTTTACCTATTTATGACTATTTAACTAATGGAATTACATCTAAAGCTAGCAATTAGTATAGTATACTAAATTTAGATTTAAGTTTGTTGTACATTATTATTGACATATAATACTGAAATATAATCCTAACATATAAAATACTGTATATAAATAAATAAATTTAAATACATATATATATATTTTTTAACAAATATTCAAACTATTTTACTTAATTTATACAGAAAAAACAATATAGATCCAAGTAGAATTCATATTCTGGGACACAGTTTAGGTGCACATATTGCTGGAAATATTGGCGAATATTTTAATGGAACCATTGGACGAATAACCGGTTTAGATCCAGCTGGACCACTTTTTGAAAGTTTTGTTACAGATGGACTATTACCAAAACATGCAAAATTTGTTGATTGTATTCATACAGGCTGGCCAATTGCCGGTGATTCTCAACGGCGCGGTCATGTTGATTTTTATCCAAACTATGGAAAAATTGTACAACCTGGTTGTCATGTTGTAGATATATTAGGATTCAGTATAAAAATAATTTAAAATTTTAGAATTATATAAGTAAAATTTTAATTTTATTTTTTAGGTGCTTGCAGTCATATAAGGTCTGTTTTTTTTTATGCAGAAAGCATACAACTACAAAAAACTTTTGTTTCATTTCCATGCCCCTTAAAAGATATATTGAAAGAACAATGTAATTCAAAAAAAGCTAAAAGTTATGAATATATGGGAGAAATTGTTTCAAATAAGTATTTAAATTAATTTAAAATTAATTATTTTATAAAAAGCTTGCAATATATATTTTGTAGAGCTAGAGGAACATATTTCTTACGAACGAATAGAGCGAGTCCATACGGCATGGGATTATATTCAGTTGTACATTTAAAACTAATTCGAAGTAACAATACAATTGATAAATCAAATTCCATAGATCCAGAATCAAGAGATAACTGATTTTATTTTGCCGGGAGAATATGCAGAAAGTTAACCGTCATCACGTTCAACAGAGATGTAACTTAATTGAAAGCTTAAAAATGAGGCGTACTATTTTAACTTAAATGTTATATTGTTTTTATTAATAATTAAATAAAAATCTGAAGATTTTTTTTTTATGAGAGTAATTGTTATCTTTAAACGCGTTGAATTTTAAAACGTCATTATGACGTAAAGTTATAACATATTTGCAAAAAATTTTACTTATAAGAAAAAAAATGTAAAAAATGTTCAATAACACTTTAAAAATTTTTAAATAATTTTACATAGTTCAAAAACTAGAAATATTTTAATAAAATAATAGAAATTACTAACGGTTTTTTTTCAACTAGTCATTCCTGCGACGTCAGTTGTCGTATTTAATTGCCTCAAAAAGTTTAAGCTTAAAAGCTTTTAACTTATTTACTTAAAAGTGTTAAATACGAAAACTAATGTAAGAAAACTAGAATAAACAGCAAATAAATTATAAAACGCATAGTATAACCGTTATTTACGGAGCTTTAATATATTAAAACAATTACATTTCAATTAAGCTATCTTAGATGTTATTTAATATTGTAAATTACATCATATATTTTTTTTTGTATTAGTTTCTAATTAGGGTTTGTATTTAAAATAACAATTAATATAAACATAGAATTACTAATACTAGAATGGCAATATTTTTCCAAACAGCTGATTGTACGGTTTGCATATGCGTAAACTAGTTTCTTCAATTAACTGTTTTTGTGAAATTTAAAAGAAATTTTTAATAATTAATTAAATACATTGGGAAAAAGTAAGTTAAACACAAACCTCCGACAATTTTTGAGTTCCATTTAAATAAAAAACGAGTAGGAGTGGAGAATAAACTGGGTCAACTCTGGGATACCTACATGAACGTAATATAAACACTATATCATCAGGTTTATTACTTTTGGCAAAACTTCAAATACACAACTTTTTAGGCTAAATTATGTATAAAAGAAGATATATCATGTATGGTCTCTATTCGAACCCTGCTACTAGGCCAATTATAATTTGTGCAGACCATTAAACTTAAATACTTTTGACAAAATTTCTAATACTCAATGTTCATTAGTAATCATTACATATAAAGTTATGCTCGTATTAAAAAATAAATTTTATAGAAGCTAATCGAATTCTTATTGTATATTTATTAAGATATTATTTCAATTAATTAGATAATTTTTTTTTTAATTACTTTACAAATTTTTTAACACTCTTTTAAATACGTCATCAAAATAACCAGTGCTGCTAAAACGGTTCAAGCTGCTGTGACGAAAAGAGTTAATGACCCCTGATTCAGCGAAATCATATGAATAATCTATTAATATTAAGTTATTATTTATATATGTTTTCTCTCTCATTTGGTAAACATTTATAAAGTTTATAAACATTGATTCTGACAATAAAATACATACTGTTGCATAAAAATGCAAGTTTGATTGTAAGCTTTTAACTGATTTAAAATATAGTATCAAATATGCGTCAATGAATATGTATATTTTAGAATTAATTATTCAATTCTGTTTACAAAAATTAAAGTTACAACTTTTTTAAATGTCATTCATATATATGTAATATATATATGTCACTATTTGAATGTAGTTATTTCCATATATTTGTATGTTTTTGTTTATTAATAATAGAGTAAAATAAAAAATGAAATTCACGTGTCCTTATCAACCTGTCATCATTTTGTATTTAATTATATAAACAATCAATATGTAAGAGTATTAGCACATTTTTAATAAAAATGCCATGAATATAGATTATTACTGGCTTTCTTTCAGTTTCTGCTTATCTGTTTTAGCTTTAACATTCGAAAAACAGAAGGAAGAATAATATCGTCCCGATTTAACTGTTGAACAATATCGGATTTAATATTTCACAATTTACTACATAATTACAAACAAACCCTAGTCAGAACGGCTGGATCGGCTAAACCCTGGTCACAACTATTGCATAGTAATGTATTTTTGAAAAGTGAAATTTCAAAATCCTACCTGCTTTAGTTTTTGACTTCTCATGCGGACGGATAGACGAACATACATAGCTAGATCGTTTCAATTTCGATTCTGATCCGATCCATACCTTTGAGTATATATCTATCCCCCCTACTCTTCTGCGTCACAAAGGTAATGAAAAATATAAAATATTGTGTATACCATAATAGTTTATTAAGAAGTCCAAATGTCCAGTAGGCAAAAAAACTATCAGGCAATATTTACTATTTTCTGATATTACAAATAATCACATTTAAGTAATACATGGTAATATCTTTATATAGAAAGATCTTTTCAACAAATTTAAGGATAACATATCTTCATAATAATAATTGTAATACATGGTAATATATTAACGAGTAACATATTATTTTGGTTTAATTCCATAAAAACCAAAAATAAATTTCAAAGGATAATTCTTGTAAGAGACAAAAGATGTCGTACAAATTGATTGAAAAATATTTTTTAATACGTAAATGGCTGATAATGGCTAAGTTAAATTGATGAATCAAAATTAAAAACGATTTGGTTAATATACATAAAAACCAATTTTTTTAATATTTGGATTAGTCAGGAAGTTGAAAAATTCATTTTATTCCTAATTGCAAATTCTTTTTTTGGGTGTATGTAATTTATAAACTTCTAAACTGGTCTGTTGATTATCATGAAGTTTGTGTATAAAGGAGGGAGTGATTTTGGGTTAATTATTTTGTTCTAACGCTCCCCCATGTTGTATTTATACCACAGTCCATAAGTGTTTAAACCTTTTTTGTTCTATAATAAAAACGTTTGACAATGGAGTTCACTCTATTAACAGACTTAGAATTTGTTAACTTATATTGGCACAACGATTAATTTAATGATATTTTAAAACAATTTAAAAGTGAATTATGTCCAATTTTGCGAAGTATTTTAAAACCACTTCCACTACACCGCTTATATTTTATTCAGACATAACTTTAATGGCCAAAAGTTGCCAACTATTTACAAAATTTCAGACATCCAGCTTTAATAAGTCTAATGTAATACTCATATAAAGAAGAAGTTGTATGGCAGCTATTCGAACCCAAGCAGAAAACTGGCTGGATTTGGATACATACCTTTGGGTCTATATCTATCCCCCTCCTTCTCTGCGTCACAAAGGTAATGGCAAATTTAGTATACCCTTTTAAAACAGTGTATATCATATCAATTTTAAAGTTATGAATATGAATATTATTAAATTAATTACTTATATTAAACCTGATGTTATGTTTAATGTTTTAAAACTTTTTGAATAAATTAATTAGTTTTTTAAAACTTGTTCTTATAGAATTGTTATTAAAACAAAATAAATGATTTAACAGCTATGTTATAATCATATAATATATTAATTAATTAAATGCAATATAATAAAACAATTATTTTGATATGGGAAATATTAAATACTTATTTTTATTATTAATAATAATAATTTTGTTGTTTTAGAATTTAATTATAATGATCATGATCATTTTATATATAGTTGATGTAAATGTCATTTGATTAAATTAGTATTTATTAGCTATGCTAATTTTTGCTTATGGCATGCGGTCTTCAAAGGAATCGCATCGAGAAATTGGTTTTTCCATTTTAATTTGTAAATCGGTAAAGAATAGTCATAAATAGTTACGAAAACCGGTTAAGTGTTTTGTGGATTGAAAGAGAAGGGGAGTTCAATGGTATACTTATACGTGTTTGAAAATAATTTATTAAATTTACGACCTTATAAATTCGCTGTACGAATATAAGATTTTCGAATAAGGCTGAATCAAATCGAACATCAAAATTCTTTGCTTCTCTTTTTTAGTTTTAAAAGAATTCGAACTGGACCCCTTAAATAAGTAGTCAGTATTCTAAACAGTCTGTCATCCAGCGGTTTCTAAAAGTTTCGAAACACTATTGAATATTTCAAAAAGCGTTTTTAATTGTTACCTGAAAGAATTTTTAGAGGAAAGAAAGAAAATAAGAAATATATTCGTTTTTATGCAGAAGAAGTGCAGCTGCAAATAAATATGAGTAAAACAAAAGTGATGAGTATTAATACTCATCATACAACTAGTTTCACTGACCAATAGAAGAAATGTAGAACCATAATCACATTGGGAGCATAATATAGTTAATATGGTGAAAGACGCGAATATATAAAAAATTGGCTAACCCTGACAAAAACAGCTTTCAGCAGACTATAACGATCTAAATAATATTCGGCTTCAGCGTGAAATCAATTGTGCTCTATAGCAGTAACGCATATGAGCGCCAGTTAAAAAAATTTGAGGTTTTTAAAAACAAATGTCCTAGCATTATATGGAAAATCTGCTAGCCACGGAGAAAAACTAATAAAGAATTTTGCGTAATAACACAAAAAGAACTTTCCCAGATACGAAGAATAAATAGAAATACAAATTCACAAGAAATACAATAGGACAAATTTGAAAGAGACTCCATTGTCAAACAGTTATTAGATTGGAACACCATCAGAGAAGAAGAAGAGGACGCAAACCAGGAATACTTGAAGAAAAACGACAGAAAAAGAAGAATGTAAAAAAGGAAAACATGGACAGAAGTCAAGTCAACAGCCAAAAATAAAGTTCGACGGCGTAGCTTTGTGCAAACCCTATCCTCCTAAAGAGGTTCAGAAATTATAAATTATCAAATTTGCTTTATCTTAATTCTAAAACTTGTCAAAAAAAAGTCATAATATTCTAAGACAATTTATGTTTGATACACACAACTGGTTTTCATATATGTAGGAGCTAATAAATATTCAATTTAATACATTGTGTGTGTAAACAATTCTGTCATAATATACAAGTACATAACGATATCCATTTGAATCATATTTTTTAAAAAAAAAAATTAAAAAACAAATATGTACACATGTACAATCAGAAAATACCGATTTAAATAAAAACTTGAACTTGAAATTGTATAAAAATATAAATAAAAGCTAAAAAAGATTATCATAATTGCGAAATTTTCATTTAGTATTAAATAAAAATTTTCATTTAGTACATCTAGATATCGTTAATACAAACGTTCGGAATAATACGGAAGAAAATATAGAATTATTGTAGAAAATTTATTTTTTTGTATTTAACAATGTTAAGTTCGGTGTTATTTATTTGTTTAATTAATTTTATTATTTTAACTGGTGCTCAATTTCAATTTCAAGCCGATCCTAATCCTGGATTTACAATTGATAAAACAAATTTATATCACATAAACCCGTAAGTTAATATTAAATTAGGTTTCTGAAATCATTTTTAATTTCGAACTTTAATTATAGGCTAGCCGAAGATTACCCAACAGAAACTAGAATTGTAGAATTAGAAAGTCCATTTTCTTTTCAAAGTCAACAAATTAAAATAGTGATACACGGATGGTTAGCAAATCGAAATCATTTAACTGTTGATCCATTAAGAAGTGGTGTGATATATTATAAATACATGATTGCCTAAATAAGGTTTTTTTTTATTAAAGTTAATTCTTTTTTTTACGAGTATAGGATTTTTAGCAACTGGACATGATGCACTGTTTATGGCAGATTGGTCTGAAGCATCACGTACATTTTCTTTTAATAGAAGATATTTTGTAAGACCAATTGGATTAAGATTTGCTAAACTAATTGAAAATTTTGTCAGGTAAATTAAAATAACTATTACTATTTTAATTAAAATAATTATGATAATACTATATAATTATTATGAAATTAAATTTTGATTATATGTGATATCACCTTTTATAATTAAATTAAAAATAAAAAAAAAGACATAATTGTCTAAGTTGAACCCGAAGGCAGTAAAACTATAGTATAAAATATTAATTACCTAATTATTAATTTTGATAAGTAGAATTAAATCGGTTTTAAGAATTTTTTTTTTTTTTGAGTGTTAAAAAAAATACTAATTGAGAATCAAGTATTTAGTTAATTAATTTAATTCTAAATTAAATTTTGGCATATTTATGAACGGGAAGTGCTTAATCTTGTGTAGTGAGAAGCATGATCACCAAGGTGATTTAGTAAAGAGTTCAGCCTTTTCATTTAAATATTTCATGACCTTAACGGGAATCGAACACGAATACTCCCGGTAATAAGCCAAATGCTTACTCATTTTATCTCACCGGGCCGAATTCGAAACATTTTTATTAAAACATTTAGAACTGTATTTTAATTTTTATATTATTGAAAACTCTATTTACTATTTAATTTTAAAATATTTTTAAAATAATATATACAGGGTGGCGCAAAACGACCGATATGGATAACTTTTTTATTTAATAGTTAATTATTATTATTATTTTTTTGTTATACAGTATATTAATGGGGAATATTTTTAGCTTAAGTAGAAAAATTATATCCCGCAAGTGGTAACCATTTTCGACTTCGCACATTCGTGCTCGTTCCAGTACATTTTCCATAACTTTTCGTAATTTTTGATATCTGTTTTGTTGTACACTGTTCCATTTCCAATTCCCCAAGTTTTCTTCACAAAATTCTGGAATAAAAATGACAAATATAAATAAATTTAAAAAGTTATTAAACATTCAAACCAAATCGGTCGTTTTGCGCCACCCTGTATAATATGCACATTTATTTTACAAGATCATATTTCAGATAGTTTGTCTTGAAGCAAACTCAAACATAAAAGAAGCAGATATATTACATTTTACTGACCTAGGTTAGTCAGTAATTAAACGTATTTTTAGTTAATCTGTAATTGGACCGAGTTTTCTAAAAACTATATACTATAATTTACCGTAATCTTTAATTTAGTTCTTGGATTATGTATGTGTAATAAATTGGACTATTATAAATTATGTATACACCATAACAGTAAACGTGTATACTACACTAGATATTACGGTGCCGTGATATAATGCCATATGTCATAAAGCCATAATGACGTAATTATAGCTTCATGATTCACACGAGCCATTATGGTTTTATGACATAAGGTATTATATCTCTATATATGTTACTAATAAAGAGTATAAGCTCGGACTTCCAAGCTTTTTCGTTAAGAGTTTTATGAAATTGTAAGGAAAATTAAAAATTCTAAATAATTATTATTACTTCGAAAACAAATTATAATTATATTTCATAATATATATATATTATATTTTATTCACTTAAAAAAGCTTGTTTTATCATAAGCAAATAAATAATTATTTTTATGGTCCGTGAACTTGAAAAACTAACGACTACCTACATATCATTTTTTAAAAGATCTTGATATTCTGATTCAGTTGGTTGAAATTTAAATATAATTTTTAAGCTATTATATATATATATATATATATATATATATATATATATTAATTTTTCAGAATATGTTTATATAATATAATATAATTAAAAATTTTATTCAAATAATTTATTAAAAATTTCCGATTATTGCATTTTGTTTCTAATTAAAATCATATTCCCATTAATAATTATTAGATCATTTCAGGTATTAATTTGTTTAATTTGTTTTTTCAAAATAACTTCAGGTAAATGACTCCTTCTGGAGTTTTTTTTTAATTTCGATTCTGGAATTCATATTCTTATACTACATTTTTACATAATTCCGGTCTTATTTAATTTCTGGTTTTCTGTGAAAATTTTGTATGAAAGCTTTCTTCCTCAATAGTAAGGTTAAGTTCGTAGATGATCGGTCCATGGGATTGGGAGGCTCCCATATAAAAACCCCATACTTTTCGAGAGATCTCGAGTTCTAACCGTCGGATTGAGTTCCAATTTCGGCATAGACTATTGAGTATATTCATGAAGAGGATAAATTGTTTCTAGTATCACGCGGTTTAGAACTTTTAGGAGTTTTGGGAATTTCAAGTTCTAATAATTCTCAACCGATTTTAAGGAAATGTGATATGAAAACTTTTTTTCCAAAATAAAAAACGCTAATGGAACCAAGGGATCGGGTGGCCTCCTATATAAATTAATTATATACATATTATGCAAGAAGAAAAGCTTGTAAAATCGATCTTGGATTTATTTCTACGTTTTTTTTATAACATTTTGTTTAGTATTTGTTCTTAATTTCAGTAATATTTGATTTGATCCATTTTTAAACAATGGACATTCTCATAAGAGTGGGTTCTTAATTTACATTACCAGAACTACTATATGTATAGCTAAACTGAGACTTACTCATACTGGTACTTTTTGATTCCTTTAAAATTATATAATTTTTAGTTCAACAAATCAAAGCAACCTGATCTAAAACCTGATTTATTTATTTTAATAACATCATTTAATTTGCAGCAAAAATAATATAGATCTTAGTAGGATTCATATTCTTGGCCATGGTTTAGGTTCACATATTGCTGGAATAATTGGTGATTATTTTAATGGAACAATTGGACGAATAACTGGTTTAGATCCATCTGGAGCACTTTTTGATGATTTTGTTGTGGATGGATTATTACCAAAACATGCAAAATTTGTAGATTGTATTCATACAGCTACTCCAAATATAGGACAATCATTTCAACGCGGTCATATTGATTTCTATCCTAATTATGGAAAATTTGAACAGCTTGGTTGTGATGGCTTTGATTTACTCGTAGGAAGTAATAAATTAATTAGATACTTCTAAGGATTTCATATTACTTATATGGTTTTTCTTTTTAAATAAAATTCCAGCACTTTGCAATATTCAAAGAGCCTCATTCTTTTATGGAGAAAGTATTCAACTACCTCGAACTTTTGTTGCATTTCCATGTTCTTTAAAAAACATATACAGACGACAGTGTAGTTCAAAAAAAGCTAAAAGTTTTGAATATATGGGTGAAATGGTTTCAAACCGGTAATCTATAAATTAAATAATAAAAATTTAATAAAATTGTATATAATACTAATGTTGTTGTAGTGCTAGAGGAACATATTTCTTACGGACAAATAGAGCAAGTCCGTATGGTTTGGGATTATATTCAGTTGTACATCTTAAATTAATTCGGAATAATAACACGATTACCACTGATTTATCATCAAATTCAACTTCTTTAGCTGATTCAAATAATGGGATTTCCAAAAGAACTACAAGAATATCAGATGACCCTCAAACACAATTTGTTGCTTCTTCTTCAGAATCACCGTTGACGTCTGCGGAAAAAACTACAGATGCTAAAGTATTACCTGAATCGCAAACAGAAACTGAACCAAATTCACCAGGGGAAACTGAAAGTGAAACCTCAAAACCAAATGATTCACCTTCAGAAAATTCTAATAATGAAGATTTTTAATAAATTTAATTAAAAACAATTACTGGCATTTTATTTACTAAATTAAAATTTAATATTTTTTGTTTATACTTAACAGGTGCAGGTGCTATAACGGATTGATAAGTAAAGATTTCCATAAACAATGGTATAGAATTTAAGGCTCATCTACGTTTCATTAGTTGAATGTAATAGTAAGCAATTCATTTGTTATAAGCTGTTGTAGTGATTTAGATTAAAATTTATTATTTAATTATGCTGATATTTAAATTAACATTTTAATAATGTTTTTTTTTTTGGTTAAGTTTATGTATGTAAATATTACATTAGAAATACATTAAAGTTAGAAATCACTTTTAAACATTTTGATTTCTATTTTTTCCTATCTTTTCAAACACTAAAAAATCTACAAAAAGAAATAGAATTTTACGTATATAATAATATTGGGCATGCTAATCAGCAGGATCAGCAGCAAAAGCAGTTTGTCTTTTATTATATTTAGATTAAATATAATATAAAGAATATAATCAAAGAATCCTGTAAATTATATTAGACCAAATAGAATCAAGCGTTTTTTTAAAGGTATATGTTTTTCGGCTATAATATGTAAAATTGTCTTTTTGCATTCAATGATATTGTGATATTTTTTGTTATAAGTTCCATTAGAAATATAAAACGAAAATATGATTTTATAAAGATTAAGTTCAATCGTTCAATCCTATAGTATTTGTACTCAAGTTTAATCCTATAATTTCGTAAAATAATATTTTTTTAAAATATTATTTTTATTGGTAGTAGACATTACCAAATTTGCAATTTTTCCTTACTAATTCACTCTTGAAAAAAATAATACATTCAAACTATTAATGAAAAATTTCCTTAAGACATAACAAGGGGGACCACTATTTTTTATTTTTTAATTTTTTTTTTTTGACAAGTTAATGACTTCAGACTTGTCAAACAAAATCAACAAATTAATCAAAATCAAGAGTACAAAAATTAAAGTTAAGTAAAAACTTGTAATAAGTACTTCATAGGTTTGGTACAAAATCTTGCGTGTCAACATTTGGCGTTTCAAAATCTTGTGTTTAAAAATCTCGTGTGTCAAAATCTCCGAACCCATAGACCAAAATGGCTGGATTTAAATAGCGATGACGGCTATTGCAAAAAAAACGAATTTGCGAAAATTTTAAGATCTTAGTTCCTTTAGTTTTTGAGTTATCGTGCGGATGGACGAATGGACAGACGGACGGACATACATAGCTAAATCGATTTATTTTTCGATTCTGATCCGATCCATACACTTGAGTCTATATCTACCCCCCCGCTCCTTCTCTGCGTCACAAACGTAATGGCAAATTTATTATACCCTTTGACTATATAGTCATACGGGCATAAAAAGCGAAATTATGAAATGCGAGATTTATAAAAGCACAAGATTTTCTTCATAAATTGTACTTCATATATATTATACCAAAAACTTTAAATTTCTTAGTTTTTGTCCATTAAAATTTGTAAAATTAATAAGTTTGTACTATTTTATTTTCTTTACAAAGCGTTTAAAAAACGTCAATTCAGTTGTTGTGCTCCTTTGTCTATTTCCATTAAAAGTTTAAATATGGAGTAGTTTTACTACATTGATGTTCAAACAATATCGAAAAACTTATTTGTTAAGATTTCTATTTTAAACAGTTTGGTTAATAAACTTTTTTATCGATAACCGTTATAATAAACATCATTTCTAGAATCCTAAAGTAGAATGTGGTATTTATGTGGTTGGTATTCTGTTTCAAGAAATGTTTTTATGAAACATTTGAAATGAAACAACGATTATCGTATTTGGTTATTTTTTTAAATTTAGCATTAATGAAAAGGTTCTTGAATTTGCTAAATTTAAAGAAAAGTAGGTATACCTACTCTAGTCTAAATCATATTTTAATGTTTTTCGCGTTTTAACTTTTAAATTCTAAATTTTAATAAAACATGAGTAAAATATTTTTAAAATTGTTTTTTTCAAATATTTCTTCTAATATGTAATGATTTTTTTTATAGGATAATTAATAAGAATTATCTAACAGTTATTCTCAAAATATTTTCTTTTATATCTAATTATTAGATATAAAATATTTTATATAATATTATAAATATTCCATATTTTTAATATTATTTTATTATATTTTATATTATTTTAAAATATTATTGAAACAAATATATTCCGCCATTGGATTTGTGTTTCGGAAATTTAATTTAATATATTAAATTAAGAATATTTTGAATAAATCTTAAACGTATAAAAAATTTTTAGAAGAGACAGTTTTAGAGCACCTGGTTTTAAATACAAACGAAATTATATAGATAATCGGTTAATTTAAAATTTACTTATTCTTATTTTAACCATATTTTGTCTTTCCATTGTAAAAGCTCAACAAATTAATTTTATTTTTTGCTTATTTATTTTGTTTTATGAGTGCGGATTCATCGGACGTGTCAGTTTACCTTTAATGAATATTAAATTTGCGTCGAGTGACGTTGCAAAAATATTCAAAAATTATGTTTAGAATTTTAAGTTGATTGAGAATTTTAAAATTAATTTTGAAAGTCCTATATTTGATTTTTTTTTTGTTTTTAATTTATAATTTACTTAATGTAATATTACTTGGGAGTATATTTGAAAAAATTTTATATTTTACAATATTAGGTACAAACTTTTTTAACCGAATCTACAAACAAGCATATAATGGGTATAAAGTGTCTAAAGTGTATAAAAGTCTAAGCCCTTAACTATGCAAAAATCGGTAGAGAAATTGAATTTTTTGACAGCAGATGGGCATATCACTTTTCGTTCGCTTATCGCTTTTTAGTATAGGCACTTGTTTGAAAGCTAATATATTTGCATTATTTTTAAAAGATTGCTCCTAAAAAAAGGATTGATCGCCTAGTCGATTTTCTGTGTGACCAAGGCCTAGGGCCTCAAAAAGGCATACAGCGAACGGAAGGCTGGAAAAATACAATTTTGCGGTCACTTGCCGCTCTCCTAATTTTTTAAGCAGACTTTAGTGAAGTTAAGTATATATTTGAAGATAGTGACTAGTTACGACTAAAAGGGGAAGAGGAAAGTTTTACTTCTGCAATATTTCTAAAATGAAGAAGTAGCTGCAAAAACATCCTACTTTTAAAAATGGAAGGCGGACGCAGCATACTTATTTAACTTGAACTTTTAATACCATAATACTTTAATAATAACTAAAAATTTTCAATTAACTGATGATAGGAAGTGAAATTTAATATTAAAAAAAGGTTAACTAGTTTATAAGCTTTTACAAATCTTTAAAATTGTTTTTTTTTTAATTCACTAATCATTGAATGTGTAATTTAATCATAATTGTATAATATTCATGTTAAGTAACAACTCATTACATTGCATTATTCAGAATTTAATTTTATAAATTTATAATGCACTTTCCTTTAATTTTATTGTAATTTATACAAATAATCATAAATAATGGGAAGAGCATGAGATTTTTTACATGGTCCTTGCATTTAGAACTATGTATTTATTAATATTAAAACCGTTATAAACAAACATATTTCATAAAATAAAATTAAATTAAAAAAAAAATTAGTAAATATTATAAAATTTTTATAATACAAACTAACGTAAACAATCTACAAGTATCTATCAACATTTTATTCTAAATTGTTATAACGATTTCAATATCTTAAGCTAAGGTGCAGTGATCACAGTCAATAGTGCAATTGGTGGTATAATTATAAGCGAATTAATTTATATAAAGTAATAGGTTCATAATAACTTCTTTCTAATTGGATGCACAGAGTTATGCTATTTATAGTAAAAGTTAAAAAATTTAATAAAACTTCAGCACAGCTTTTAAATGATAAGATTCAAAATTTACTCTAAGTGCTAGGACTTAAATCTAAGGGAGTGTTTTATATTATGGTATTAAAATATTTAAGTCTTCGCTTTCATATTTTAACGATTGTGGAAATTTCGGACATTTCTTAAAAACTTAAATGAAAGGCTATGTAAGGCTAATCATATTGGCTACAAGGGTATGGCCTCTTTGGCACTAAAAAAAAAGAAAAACGGCTTAGACTAAAAAAAATACCGCAGGTGCAAGTAAAATTTGACCTTTTCAAGCCCGGAGTTACACAGCCCGGTTTTATATCTAAATTTCTGTGATTTATGAAAATAAATTGTTTTTAGAAGACTAGGCCTCTTTGGTTATGAGCACCTATCATTTGTGAAGTTCTCTCTGGGGAAAGGACTTTAACAGTTGTTTAAAAAATCCTTAAATAATAAATCCTTTTTACAGAAAAGTTTCTGAGCTTATTATCTCCGCTATTACTTATTTTTGAAATGAATTTTGCTGGATAACAGATATTTTAGTTAAAAATCGGCTAAGATTTGAACTACATCAAATTCTAAAGTACATTTTATATTGAAATTTACTTCATTACTTCAAAATTCTATTTAATTAATTACCAATTAATTATATTAACTATCTTTATAATTAATTAAATAAAAAGATATAGATATTTTAATAATTTAATTTTACATAATAAATATACCTATATTTAGTAATTTAACAATTAAAACAAGTAGTTAAAATATTTTAATATTATATCTTGTAAGTACTTGTTACTGATCTTGTTATTAAAAAATTTTTAATTAAATTCAATTAATTTTTAGTTAAATAATAAAAATTTTCTAATGACTCACCATTTAATTCAAGTGACTAACTAGTATAAATAATATATACAAAAACTGTTTTCAAAGAGATCATATAGGAAGGATTAAGGCATCTTCTATAGCAGGGCCGGCGCTTTCATATGCACAGTATGCACAGTAAAACAGGGCGCCAGAATTTAAGGGCGGCAAATTTTCAATTGAAATTAAAAAAAAAAAATTTTTTATCTAACAAAAAATTATATAATAATAAAATAAGTATTGAAAAAATGTATTCGAAATTTGTTTTTTCAATATCATATAAAATAAAGCATGTTTTATTTTTTACCTATCTACATTTTATAATTTAAGGAACAGCGATTTTTTGGTGTTCATTTGTATTTATTGTGGTTATCAAATTTTTTCCATAGATTAGAGAATAAGAAAATAAAATAATATAAGTTCTCTTTCACAGCAGCTATCATAAAAATATTGAAAGAGTAATTTATTTTTCTCTTTTCTAAATTCTTCTAATAAGTAATAACATTCCTCCTAACATTCATATTAACAAGCTATTGAACAAAATTATCAATTTAAAAAAAGTGCACCTTATACAACAACAAAATCTTATAAGACCAAAAAATAACATTTTTATTTTTGTACTATATTTTCTAATTTAAGGAACAGTGATTTTTTGGTGTTCATATGGCTTATTGTGGTTATCAAACTCTTTCCATAGAATAAGAAAATAATATAAGTTTTCTTTCAACAGCAGCTATCATAAAAATATTGAAAGAGTAATTTATTTTTCTCCTTTCTAAATTCTTCTAATAAGTAATAACATTCCTCCTAACATTCATATCAACAAGCTATTGAACAAAATTATCAATTTAAAAAAAGTGCACCTTATACAACAACAAAATCTATAAGACCAAAAAATAACATTTTTATTTTTGTACTACATTTTCTAATTTAAGGAACAGTGATTTTTTGATGTTCATATGGCTTATTTTATTACAGAATCAGAAATGAGAAAATAAAATATGTAAATAACATACTACTCTTTCAAATTTCAATATAAATTATTGAAATAAGAGCAATTCATTTTTATTCTTTATCTTTTATTCTTTTCTTTCTTATTCATTATTCTCTTAAATTTTTCTTTGATTATGTTGTATTCTTATTCTTTTGATTCTTACTTTATTAATTGAGATTTGAGAACATTATAATAATAGCTGTGTGTAATGTGTATATATAATACATATAAATATAATACTATACTAATACTACATATATTTGTATAAATATACAAATACCATGGTCCATGATTAGAGAATTAGAACAAAAAACATTATTAATTCTTAAAAAATGTTAAATGTTATTATTTTTAGTAGGTACATGAAATATTTTTATATGGTGGAACAAAAAAAAAACACTGTTCTGTGTGTTATTTCTTAAAAAATGTTATTATTTTTAGTAGGTACGTACATGAAATATTTTTATATGGAGGAACAAAAAAAAATACTGTTCTGTCATCTGTGTGTTATTTTCTTAAAAAATGTTAAATGTTATTATTTTTAGTAGGTACATGAAATATTTTTATATGGTGGAACAAAAAAAAACACTGTTCTGTGTGTTATTTTCTTAAAAAATGTTATTATTTTTAGTAGGTACGTACATGAAATATTTTTATATGGAAGAACAAAAAAAAAACACTGAATTATAAATAATTATATTTATAATCTATAGAGTATAGAAATAATAAAAAAAAAAGTTTTATAGTACCTACCTACTAGATTAGCATGTTAATTTTTTTTAATGCATTTTTTATTTAAACTGCCTTTTTAATGTCAAATCAAATTATTTTTCAAATACCTATTATTAATTAAATACATATAATACATATTAATTAAAACATTTGAAAAATTTAAATATCTAAATTCTCATTTTTTAAAAGTTATAAAAATTTTATTGTTTGATTGTTTTTTTTTTTAAATTTAGTGCAGTAAAGCTTAAAGATATTGTAATTTGTAAGAAAAACCTACTTTCTCCACTATTGAAACATTAGAATTTATATTTGAAAAAAAATTAGAAATATTATTTCCCAATTTAGTTATAGCTTTAAAAATTCAACAATACCTATTACAGTAGTTTCAGCAGAACGTAGTTTTTCAAAATTAAAAATTATAAAAAATTATTTGAGAACAACAATGACTCAAGATAGATTAGTAGGATTAGCAACTATATCAATTGAAAGCGAACTTCTTGAAAATTTGGACTACGAAGAATTAGTTAACGACTTTGCAAAAATAAAAGCGCGTAGAATTAAATTTTAGTATTTTAAATTTTTTCATAATGTTTTAATTAATTTTAACTTTTAATAATTTGTTATCGGTTAAAATTTTTGTTATTGAGGATTATACCTCCGTGGGACACCTCTTTAAAAAAAATGCATTGAAAGTTCTACCTCAAGGATGATGTGGAAACGAACTTTTCCAGGGCGGCGTTTTCAAAAAGTGCACAGGGCGCCAAAAAGCGTAGCGCCGGCACTGTTCTATAGTACTATGACTGCGCATTAATTCTATACTCTTTGTAGCTTATTATGTTTCTTGTTATTAATAGCGTTATTTAGCTTGGACTTTATTAATTTTTTTATTGTATTTTTCTTGTTTATACTTATATTGTACATTACCTATATATTGTAATTCCCCCTTTACAGGGAATTAATTTATATTTTAATTGTTCCTGTGTGTATTTTTTTTTTTTTTAATGTGCACAACATCATCTGTTCAAATCCAATTTAAATGTTTTGCAATTGTAAATATGACCATGAAATCGGTCCATGATCTTGTACTTTTATTTCATTGTATGTAATACTAAGTTTTTGATTCTCATTCTGTCTGATCTTTAATAGCCGTATGAATGTTGTTCTAAAGGGTATAATAAATTTCGAGTTACGTTTATAGTACAGTAAAGGAGAATTGATAAATATAGAGTTAAATTTACAAAACTGAGCATGCGTTTGTTTAAAAAAGTAAGTTTTAAGTCCGAGCTCATTATTATGCAATCGTCCAATAGATTCAAGTGCTTGGATCGGATAAAAAATGCAAACTGTTGATAACTTAAAAATCAAAACAGTCGGTATTCTGAAATTTTCATTTGAATACAAAAACCAACTACTTTTACTAATCGTTATACAATTCAAACCATTTCAATAATTTAGTTGCTCAGTGGATTTGATTACCTGACTTTACCATACAACTTCTTTATTTCTTAGGGTGTGTTTATATTGGAGCTGATAAGTGATAAGGGCGTCGATAAAAGAGTGGCTTAGAAAACTAAATACATGATTTCATCGACAAACAATATAAATTTTTTATTCTATAATAAAAAAAAATATAATATTCTAGCTATTGTCACTTATCGTAGCTCCAATATAAACGCACCCTAAGGTAAATAAAGCATAGGTTTATGATATTGCCAAAAAAAAAGTTTACATGGCACGTAAGCATACAACTTTGTTTTTCTTATTTACGTAACTTAGGAAAGTATTCGAAAAATCTAAGGAATCATAAGAAGATAAGTTATATGATAAGAACTTCTAACAAATTTGCTGGTCTACCCTGAAGGTTCGTATAATTTTATAAGACTGCGAAATTCCTATATTCCCTTAATTAACTTAATGTTCTGAAACTTAGTAAGACATGATTAGATCAGAATGGTTCAATGAATCTGGTTTAATTATAGCTGTAAAACATCTGTTAAATATGTATTTAAAAATTTTTTTATTCGTTCGGCTCTACGAAAAAATCTACACTATTTTTATAAAAATCTTCAAATTTGAATCCTACTTTTAGTAAAATTTTTTTTTTAAATTTATATAAGAAGCCAATCGAAGTTAAGCATTTTTGAGAAAATAAAAGTTTTCTTTTTTTCCAGAATATATATTTATATGTAAGGGATATCTTTTATTCGAAGAGATTTTAGATTAGAACTCAAAATTCGGGTTACCGCTTTTTTTTTTAGAATATTAAATACGGGCATTTTATTAACACCTTTGCTGACATATTAATTTATGTTAAAAGTAAGGTAGGATTTAAGATTTCGATACAAAATCATGGTTCCAATAAATTAAATAATTGAAAAATTTAGACGGGGTTTAAAAGGTGACAGCTCCCATTACATTAAATACTCCAAATAGGGAATAATGAAACTATAATCTCCCGCTTTTTAAAAAGAAAACACTTTTACATCGAAAACTAAACTTGCGTAAAATTTTCGCACCACCCATTGAATCTAACTGTCACATATCTTATATAAAAATACTCTTAGGGACTTTTTCATATGATTTTTAAAAAAAGTAACATACAATTCTTGGGGACTTTTGCGGCCATCGCTTTCTTCTATTACAAAAACATTACAATTTAGAACAGTATTACCAATAAACACTTGCCGATTTCACACAAAGTCATTTTCAAAGACAACTTCTAAGTTCCCTATTGTTTTTGGTTAAAATCGGAACAAGGCTTCGGAGAGCTGCCATACAACTTTTTTTGCACCAATATGAATTTCTTCAAAACAAATTATACTACGAGGATGAAAAATATACACGGTTAGTTTTATAATGAATCAAGCGCTTATATAAAGTTTCAAAATGTTGCGGCTTCATTTTTTCTGGGGGAGAAGTTGTATGCGTTTACAAAAATATGAATTTGACTCACCCAACTAATTTTCCATTTTTTAACACTGTTAAAAAATCGTTTTACCTTTGTAAGAAAATAAAAAGGTATTATTATATACTTTTAATTGCACTTCCCTCTGTCTATGGCTTTATTTTTCATTCTGTCAGTTAGTGATACATTTATATTAGAAATCTGACCATATTTATAAGAATTGTATGGTTCAGTGGTTAGCAAAGTGGCTGACGGTGTAAATAGATCTGAGTTCGATCCTCCTTCAAAAATACAAATTTTTTTGTTTTTTTTTTTTAAATTCAACAGAAATAATAAAAAAAATTACAAATAAAATTAATTTATTTGTACAGTTTCTTTAAAAATTTGTAACTTTAAGAACTAAAACACTTCACTTTGATAATATAAAAACATAGACCAAATAATTACATATGTAGACGATCAGTTTCATATAAAAAATTTTTAGGGTTTTTTTTAAGTCAGCCCGTACATTTTTCGTTCATTAATTTAAAATTTTTTTTTGGGTGCACAACGGGCCGCAAGGCCCAGGTGTAAGGAAGACTTGCTTTCCCCCCCGTCTAAACAACAACAATTTAAAATTTATACAAGTAGGTAGGTATACTTAAATAAAAAAAAAAATTTAGATTAAAATTAAAAAAAAAAATTTTGAACCCTAACTTATTCATCTTCAAATTATAAAAAAGATCTTTTGCATTTAAAAGTGTTTTAATATAAAAGTAAATTGCTGGATTAATTTTAACAAAAACAAGTGAGGGAAAAAAACCAAGGGTTTTTAAAAAGCACATTTTCAAAATTATATACGGTTTCTTACTGAGTATTTTATCATTTATTTTTATAAAAATATATATTATGATAATATTATAATTTTGTTATTTCATTAATAATTAATTATATGACTAATAGTGAATTACTTAGAATATAACCCCAATGCACTCAAGAAAACCTGTTAATAAGTGCAAAATATAATGTTGGAGCTTCAATGTTAACGATTAATTTAGGAAAAACTTACACTGGTAAATAAGTTACTCTTTTATAAGAACATAAAAGTTTTAATTTTGAAGACCTAGTAGCCCTTCAATGGGGAAGGTTCCCAAATTTTTGCTTAGCAAACTTATGATGGATCTGCTCACCCCTCTCCTGTCTTCACTCTTCAATTTTTTTCCGGTTCTAGGAAATCAATTTTGAACTCCAACAAAATTTGGAATTTTACCTATAATATTATTATCAAACCAAAAATGGTAAGGACTAAGAAACAATTTCTTCAATTTAAAGAGACCCTTTCAAATTTAAGAAAAACCTTTAACGTATGTTGAAATATAATGCTGCAGCTATAAATTTTGCATATTTGTAAAAAAAAATTTGAACAGGTGTTAAAGTTACAGGTGGTTAAAAATAGCAAAATTTCAATTTTCGACCCCTTACAGCTCCTAAAGAGGGGGCGTGACAAAAAAATTTTGTTAACTGACTCTTACTTATTTCTAAGGATCTAACTTCTCCCAAAATTTCAAGTTTCTAGATTTAGCCGTTCCGAAGTTATGCGGGACCAAAAATTTTGTAAAACTTAGTTTTGAATAACGGTAAATTTTAGTACCGTATGGTAACCCTATACAATTGGTTTTTAAAAATTTGTAAAGCTTATAAGAACAGCTGTTTTTTACCGTTTTCAGGTTGGAAATATACCGTATAGAACTCTAATTATAACTGTTTAAATATGGGGCTTTTTTCGACTTTGTGGGGCTGTAGCTCCGTAAGGGGGAGGGCTACAAAAAAAAGTTTTAACATTAAATTATTTTTATTGCAATACCTCCCCATTTCTGATATTTTTTAGTCAATCGTAGGTAAAAAGGGACGGACGGACGGACAGAGTGAAGCTATATAGGCACATTTTTACAAAATTTTTTGAAAATGTGCTTAAAAGAACTGTCTTTCATTTCAGCAATTTACTTTTATATTAAAACACTTTTAAATGCAAAAGATCTACCATCAATTTTTGGTTAAAGAAAATTTTCAACATTTTAAGCTTTAAAGTTTTCAAACATTAAAAGAACTGTTTCTTATACCAGCAATTTATTTTTATATTAACACAGTAACAAATTCCCAAGATCTACTTTCAATTTTTTATTTTCTGCATTTTTAGGGGCTAGTACTACTTTAATAAAACTATATATTGAAAAAAAGATTTTTTTTATTTTATTTTATTTTTATATAACTCTTATCAATATTGATACCGTACCGGTAAAAAAAACCAAAATCATAATCAAAACAAAAGCTTTAGATAATAATTTCACAATTATGAAAAGCTTTTATAGGCAAAACTAACCATTATTATTATATTAAAAAAAAAAACTTATCGATATTAAGTTTTCTTTTGATTATTAAAATGTTGGCTAGTTTAAAAAAAAATCAAAACTTCTGATCATCATTTAGTGATTCTAAAACTTGAACTTGAAAATTGTTAATATATATATAGCAAGTTTTTTACTTTATAAATAGTAGTAAGCGTTTAGTTGTTTTGTTTATTTTTTTTTTTTTTTAATTTATAAAAAATTTAATATATATATTATATAAAAAAAAAAATTTCATTTGGTTTAAGGCATCGTAATAAAAACGTTCGATAAAATAAAGTCGGTTAAAATTCAAAGGTTCTATGTAGTATTTTTTAAAGTTGTTTATTTTATTGATAATTTTAAAAAAAATTTTGAAAAAACAAAAGTTTAAAGTATTTTTTTTTTTTTTTATAGATATATATTTATATTAATTCTAATATAATATGTTTAATTTAATATATTTTATTTATTTATTTTATTATATAATATTTAATTCAATAAGTGTTGGATATTCAAAAAATCTTAATAATAATAATTATTCAAATTTAATAGCAAAAGCAAATTTATACTATTTAAAACCGTATGTATAATATATATATATATATAAATATAAAAAAAAAATGAAATTAATCTATAGATATATAATATATTGAATTTTTAATAAAATATATTTAATATTTGTATATTTCAATTTATTTAAGAACTTAAATTTATTTATTTTATAATATTTTTTTTATTATTTTTATTATTTTAAATTTAATTTGTGATTAATATCATGTATAAATATGTAGTAATCGACAATCTGAAGATATTTTAATAACAAATTTAAAAAATCCATTTAAATCAAAAAGTGATGATATTAAAATAATTATTCATGGATGGAATGCATATCGATATCATATTGCAACAGTACCATTAAGTAATGGTAAGTTTTAAATAAGAACTTATCAATTAATGATAAGTTCTTGAAGTTCTAAAAATTTGACATAAAGTCAGTATTTAATAAAAGAAGATTTCATACGAAAATTATAATTTATATTTAAAAATGTATATATTAATGAATATTCAGCATACATTGCAAAAGGACATGATGCTGTATTTTTGGCTGATTGGGGTGAAGCATCTCGTATATTATATTTTGATTCCAGATATTTTGTTGAACCAGTTGGATTAAGATTTGCAAAAATTTTAAAAACTTTTATGAGGTAATAATAATTTATAATATATGTGTTTGTTTTTATATTTTAGTAAGTTTTTAATAGAAATTAGTTTTAATATTAGTCATATTTTGATTACTTTTACCAGTCAGGAAATTATATATTCTTATCATGAAATATGGTCGTCTATCCACATTTTATTTGAATTATAACATTTTTTTATTATATTTATTTTGGTTAAATAAATTATATTTGAAAAATTATTCTTATATTTGAAAAATTATTCGAAAAATACATAATAATTATAAATATGTGCTTTATATATATTTATATATATTATTGTATTACCTGTTGAATAATTAACTGTTATATTAATAAACCCTCTCCATACCTTGAATCTTACATAGTTTAAATATGAGATCTTCTTCCTAAAAGGAATATCGAATAGTAAGATGAAGAACATTTTAAATTATAATTACGTATTTCATTTTTATTTAATTCAGTCAAATTTAAAAAAATACCCCAATTGTAATAAATTAGAAACGCCCGTGTGTGGAATATAATATATGAAAGATACATTAAACGGACAGACGAACGATTAATTAACTGTTATATTAATTAAACCTCTACATACCTTAAACATAACGGAGTCTAAAATTGGGATCGTTTTCCTAAAAAGATTGTTGAATAGTAATATGAAGGGTATTTTAAATTGAAGTTGCGTATATCATGAATATTTAATTCTGTCATATTCAAAAAAATACCCTAATTCTAATTAATTAGCAACGCCTCTGCGCATATACAATTTTATAATCTAATATAAACATGTTATTTATATGATTATATTCTTGATAATTTTTATATTCTTGATTATCCACTTATTCTTCCTAATTATCCAGTTTATAAATTTAAAAAATAAATGTTACTAATTTTGTAATCGATGTATTAATCAAATTAAATAAGTTGTAACTATAAACAAACTTTGATTAACACGTTTTAACCTGTAAGTGCGGCGTGTACATTAAAATAAATTATCACCAGTGTCTAATATGTCACCGGTAAACATTCGAAATTCTATTTACAGTATTTGTGCACCGTTGGACAATCTGAACTGGGTTTTTCGTTTTCATAAAGATCAAATCTTGTAGCATGATCGGGCTGGCCTGTTTGATCAGACGAGATTGTGGGATCAGGGGTGGCTGAATATATTTACCAATTGGTGGCTTTTTTTTAAAAAACTTTTAAAAGTTGTGCCTAAGAGCCCTGTTGTTTAATTCAAATTACTGTTATCTAAATTTACTTGAATTATTATATATTTAAAGTAATATTCGATTAGTAATTAAAATTATAACAAATATTTCAGTATTAAAAAAAAAACCAATTTGCAGTTCCTGTGTGAAATTGTCAAGGGGACAACTAAAATTCGGAAATAGATAAGATTTTCTTGAAAATATAAATCTTAAGTTACTCATTTTGATTTTTAAAAAATACAAAATTCGAAATAGTCACTTTCATTTCTCTATATAATATAAGTAAATTCTAATAGTCTTAGAATCATTAATTTTAAAGGTTAATTTTACTTTAACTTATAATTAACATTAATAATTTTTTATTAAATAACAATTTCAATTCTAAAAAAACATGTATTAATTATGGCGTAGATGGTGGCTTTTTAATCATTTTTTAATTATAACTTTATTATAAATTATTTTAACAACTAATTTCCTTATAATTTGCCATGCTAAGTTGAACAATAATAATACAAAAATTATTTCAATTCTATTTGTATAAACTCTTGAGCTCTGGAATTTTATTTTTTTATAGAACAACAAAACACTTTGTTTTTATATTGTCATTCGTATTTCAACAATTTTAAATGCTCTAATTTTTAAATAAACATTTTGAATCTGGAAATACAAGTCATATACAAGTATCTTAAAAATTTCTTTAAAAAAAAAACTTGTTGAACTTTAAAATAGAATTTATAAAATAGTAAAATATTATATAGACAAAAACAAAATTAAACTCAGATCAATATCACACTTTTTAGAATATAGTTTTAGTATATTACATCATCTGCAAGTAATTAAGATGAAAATGTTTTTAATATCGTATATTATCTATATTAAGATATAAATTAAATTTAATTCATTTTATTATCCATAAAAAGTCAACCTTGAAAGTTTTGCCAAATGTTATTTCTTCTTCCAAAAACTTCCTCTTTCTTTCAAAAGGTTTTTTTTATTTTTCCATAAATTTCTTTTTCTTCTGATCCATATCCGATGCTGAATGTCGGCGTGTTAATTGTATTGTTAAGGTGGCTATAATGTTAGCATATTCCATTCTATTTGTGGCTGTATGAACTAAGTCTCTAATTGAGTTCATATATTTCTCAGGCATTCTTCATGATAGTTTCTTTCTGCCTAATCGTCGTCTATTCTGTCTTCGACAATAAGCTTCAGTTATTCAATTTCAAATACAGTATTGTAAGAAATTATTAATATTTAATCTCCTTTTTAAAAATAAGAACAAAACGACTGGTTCTCTTCAACACTTAACACAAGTGATCTTTATTTACAATCTTTGACATTATCTTACTTGTCATTTTAATTTCCTTTGTTTTAAATCATATTTACATAACTTCGATTACATTATCTGTCAAAGTAATTTTAACCCAGTTCACATAATGTAGTTAGTGTAACATAATGAATTACTTAAAATATCTTATAGTATTGTTCTTCGCATTATATGGCTAAGATAGGCAACTTTTAATTTTTTATTATTAGAAATAAGTCTCTTTATACCCGTGCATACATATATGAACATCGGGTATATTAAAATTACTCCTCCGTTTGTAACGCATCGATCTAGACGAGCTAGATATAGTGTCAAGGGTACGTATCGAATCAGCATCGAAAAGTGAATCGATCTAGCTATGTGTGTCCGTCCGTCCGTCCGTCCGTCCGTCCGTCAGCACGATAACTCAAAAACTAAAAGGGCTAGAGTCTTGAATTTCACACAAAGTCATTTTTAGACAATTTCTAGGTTCCCTATTGTTTTTGGTTAAAATCGGACCAAGGCTTCGGGGAGCTGCCATACAACTTTTTTGCACCAATATGAATTTCTTCAAAACTATTTATACTACGGGGATGAAAATTACACACGGTTAGTTTTATAATGACTCCGGCACTTATATGAAGTTTCAAAATGTTAGGGCCCCATTTTCGGGGGGCTGCCATACAACTTCTTTGAACCAATATGAATTTCTTCAAAACTAATTATACTACGCGGATGAAAATTACACACGGTTAGTTATATAATGAATCGAGCACTTATATGAAGTTTCAAAATGTTAGGGCCCCATTTTCGGGGGGCTGCCATACAACTTCTTTGCACCAATATGAATTTCTTCAAAACTAATTATACTACGAGGCTGAAAATTACACACGGTTAGTTATATAATGAATCGAGCACTTATATGAAGTTTCAAAATGTTAGGGCCCCATTTTCGGGGGGCTGCCATACAACTTCTTTGCACCAATATGAATTTCTTCAAAACTAATTGTACTACGAGGCTGAAAATTACACACGGTTAGTTATATAATGAATCGAGCACTTATATGAAGTTTCAAAATGTTAGGGCCCAATTTTCGGGAGGCTGCCATACAACTTTTTTGCACCAATATGAATTTCTTCAAAACTAATTGTACTACGAGGCTGAAAATTACACACGGTTAGTTATATAATGAATCGAGCACTTATATGAAGTTTCAAAATGTTAGGGCCCCATTTTCGGGGGGCTGCCATACAAAGTTTTCAATTCAATAACTTTGAATCTAATGAAGCTACAAGGTTAAAATTAAAATTGGGCAGATAAATTAATAGGGCAAGTTACTTGGCAAAGTTGGACATCACTCGGACCTTCGGACTTTTAGAGTGGGCCAATTTTTTTTTTTTTGTTTTTTTTTTTTTTTATTTGTTTTTTTTTTTTTTTAAGCTAAAGTTATTGGACAATGAATGAAAATTTTGTTTTTGTTTTGTGATTTTTTTTTTTTTTGTTAATTTTTTTTTTTTTTTTTACGTCAAAATTATGGGGTAATGAGTTAAATGTATAAGGGAAGTAAATTACGGTTTATTTTATACACCATAGTGGGTATGCACGGGTATCTAAAAGTTGACAAGGGCAACTATAATCTTCCTCGTTTTTTTTGCAGTCTCTGTAGGACTTTCATATAATACATACACGTTTCTGCCCTAGATATGTTTAACAGACGTCTATATCTCAAATGCTTTCAATTTGTCCAGGCATATACACCAAATAATAAAACTGACCAGACGAAACATTTATGGAATTGTAGTCGTAAGTTTTCTGTACAATTCCATTTTAATGTTGAACCTCTTGCATTATTATGATAATAACGGTAAAACCCCATAATTTCAATAGAATGTTCCTTTGAAAACGTTGCAATGATATATCCGAATTTAGTTTGACAATATTTTAGTTTTCTGAAAACAAGCTTTGTTTGATGAAATCTTAAACCATTTCATCTTTCTTCTCCATTTTATGTTCCCAATCTACATTGGATAAAAAAATTCTGGGTCCCATTAGTTTTCTTCCGTTTGATTTGACTTGAAAATCGTTAAACACCACCTCCATAATTAACTATACTAGTATTTAAAACGATTAGACTGGGCAGGATTAATTCGAATGTGAAAAATTAAGATAAAATTTTGTTGTTGAGGGATTACTAAAGAAATATATAAACAATTTGAAAGTTAAAATTTCGAAATTCGAGCAACAAAATAAATTGTATGATATCAAAATGCTAATGATAATTTTTTTATTAATGTCATGAAATTTCTTCACCTTACAGAACTATTTACATCGTAAAAACTCTTCCTCCGCAGCAAATTTCCATTCCAAATCCCAACAACATTTAATTCTTAAAAATTTCCAAATCAACCTGTACACTTCCATTCATTCATTCGTTCTTTTCATTTATTAATCTTATCATCTCAAAAACTTACGCTCAGTTAATATTTTCATATTAATTCATCCGAAATCTTCAAAATATTGTCCCATGATAAGAATTTAAATTTTTAACAACAAAAAACAAAATTAAATTAAACTCATCTTGAATTGCTGATTTCCCTATCATTGTTTAATCAATAATTCAATTAATTTTAAATCAATTTCTTCCTTTTCTCTTATACGAATCGCAAACACCTAAATATTTAATTTATGGGTTAAAAAAAAATTGCATCCCAAATGGTCATCAGAAACATATATCTGATGACCTTCACTCTTTAAAAAATTATTACAATAAACTTTAGAAACATTGACAAAAAACAAAAAAAAGTTAACATATATATGGAATACCCTATACTTACTTTTTAATAATAATGTTTAATCGTTTCTGGTTAAAACAAAGAATTTTTTAATTAAAAGTCGATACCTACATTTATTAACTGAAAATAAACGAGAAGTATTAACTTTAATTATTTTTAAGTATCGATAAGTAATACTGATATACTTTAGAAACATACTAACTACCGTCTACCCTCCTACCGTTCTATACTGATGTCGGAAGTAAAAAAAAATTCCAAAAATAAAAACCAAAAAAAAAACCAAAAATATAAAATTGATAATTGACCGGGTATAAGTTTAACTTAAATTTTGGTGTTGTTAAGTTTTAAAGATCATAAATCACAATTTAACAAAATTTTTATGCCCAAAAAACTAATTAATTTATTTAAAAAAAAAAAAAAAAAAACTTTTAAAATATTAATTAAAAACAAATAATATGTCTACTAAAATTTTATTCAATATTGTAACAAATTGTATGGCAGGAAATACCGTTATTTTTAGAATATTTTGAATGCACCCTTTTATTTTCCATGGCACGTGGTTTTAATCAATAAACCTTTAAAAATGAATTAATTAATAATATTGCCAATCTATACAAAATTATTAACACAAAAGTGTTAAATAAATAAATAAAACTATAATCAAATCATTCTTCATTATATTTAAATAAAAATTAATTAATTCGGCATTTCGATTTATACGCACAAACAAAAAAATTAAAAAAAAAAAACAAAAAATCTTGAATTAAGTAGTATGTGATACAAGAAATAATTAACATCTTTAAAATATCTATTTAAAAGCTTTTTGAACGAATTAATTTAATTAGACAATGGGACAAAATCAATTCAATATTGATAATCATTTTTGCTGATTCATTCAATTTTTCGCTAAATACATAAAGAACCTTCACAACATATAGGTATACAACAAATAAAAAAAATTAACACACTTTACTATTAAATACAGTATCAAATATATTATAACAAAGTATATAAATATAGTTTTTGCTTTTATGGTCCATGAACTTGAAACTATAACGGAGTGAACACGATTTTTTTATCAGTCAATCTTGTTATTCTTGTTTTAAAATTGCTCATATCACGGAAGAATTTTTCTTCTTTAATATCATATTTCGTCGTCGTCGTCGTCGCTTTAAAGCTTTCTTTAACAGGTTTGTTTTGATTATTTTGGATTTTTTTTTTTTTTTTTTTTGTTTTTTACTTTTGATTTTCATTTATTTACAAAAATAACCTGTAATATTATGTTAAGATATAATATTGTACCGTTATTTAAAATAACGGTAGTTGACGTTTAGTGTGATATCAAAACTTTTGAATTAAAAATCTAGTTAAAAATAAAGAGGCTTGTCAAATATTTATTTCAAGTCAGTTTTAAAAAAAAAATTCAAGTTTTGATCAAATTCATAATTGACCGGCTCCAGTTTTTTTTAGATAATACTCGAAATTTGCATTATTGTCTTATTGTCTTAAACATAATGAATCTTAAAATATTTTAAATACATTCTTGATTAAATTTATATTTTCAATGTTCCAACTTAAAACATCTGTGATTTCGTGAAATCTGAATCAAAATTTCCAGCTGTTTTCATTAAAATTGTCTATTTTTTTTTTGAATTCCATATTATTTTGAATTCTCCATTTTAATTTAAGCATCACGTTTACTATTCTAACAGTTGAAACGTCAAAAAATCTAGCTAGTTTTAATGTATCGAACTGAAAATTAAATCGATTATACTTTAACTTAGCAAAGTCTCAATTAAAAACATCTGTAAACTTCTTGAAAACCAAATCACAATTTCCAGCTGTTTTCATTAAAATTGTTTATGTTTTAGGGTTCCATATTATTGTGAATACTACATTTTAATTTACGCCCAACGTTTTACTACTGGCAGTTGAAACGTCAAACAAATACTTCGCTAGTTTAAATGTATCGAGCCAAGAATTAAAACGATTATACTTCAACTTATAGAATTGAGCTCTCATTCAGAATTAATTTATAAGCTTGAATTTGATTTGGAAAACTTCAAAAAGCTTTTTATCCATATACCTACGTAATTTTTGGAAAAAACATACTTAACACATTAACGCAATAGTAACTGACAATTGGACTGTTTATTTTGTCATCATCAAAATTAAATAATATAAAAATAATCAATTTGAGTATAAACAAAGTATTAAAATAAAATAGACAAAAAAAAATTAATAAAATTTAATACCAGTTTGTTTGTTTTGTGTCTTTAAAACTAGTTTCATTTAAACAAAAAACAGACAAAACATGTTGTGCAGTGTGTCAAGTTTAAATAACAAATAGCTACAAAAAAAACAAATGTGCAAAATGTTTTTAATCAAAATTGGCGCCATTTTGTCTATATATGAAACAAAAATGTTTTAATTGATAATTTGATTTTATTACAAAAACAAATACAAAAATAAAATTGTTTGAGTAATTTTTTTATTTACTTTAATCACCTGTCACTACCTGTCATCTGATTAGTCGCAAATCGCGATTTTAAAAACAATTAAAACTTTAATATTCAAAACAATTCTATTCAATTATGTTTGCTTACTCTTTGCCAAGAATTCGTTTAAATATTTAGAATTACTATACCGATACTAATTTATAATTTTCCGCAATCTTTATAAATTTTTTTTTAAATTAATTGCAAAAAGATTTATAAATTTATTAGATATAATTATTTCTAAATTAAAGCGTTAAAAATTTTTAAATAAATATTTTAATGATGTACATATTCAAAGAAATGTAAATAAAATCAATAAATTTTAAATCGTTCGTGATTTAGAACGCATCCAGAGTAATTTTAAGTTTATTATACCGATGGGTTACTATTTATATTAAATTTGTTTTTCCGTTTGTAATGGATTTAATTAGGAATGATATCTACTTAGTTGTATGGATCAGATCAGAGTGCTTGTCATCATGCCATGCCGTTTATCCATTAGTAAAATAATTCTTAGGTTTCAAATTAGTCATTAAATTCGTTAAAAACTTTATTTATTTTGTTTATTTTGATAATTTTAGTTTTTAAGTTCAATAGCTGTTCCCATTCTAACAGTGTAATACTTAAAATCGCACACTTATAGTTGTCAATGTAAATGTCAAATAATTTGAATTAAGAATTTAAAAGATTTAATGTTAAGAAAACACTGACATTCATCAACAATACAATTAGCCTAGAACTCTAACCGATTTATTAATTTGAACTCATAACATTTATTTTGACAACTGTTCAAATAATTTTAAAGTAATTCTTATCTTATTATAATATTTTAGTTTGCTTCTTTAATAAACATACGTTTTAACATTAAAATAAATTTAAAGCGTGTTTAATAATTTTTTATATTCGAACGTGATATTATCGATGAATATTTGACGCATTTATCATATTTTCAAACATACCTTATTTATACATTATTTAAATGCAAAATTTAAACAATTTGTTTTAATATACACGGAAAATATACTTTGTTATTTATTTCTTAACATATTATATTTTAATTTTTGAAAAAATCTGCTATTTAATTTCTGACTGACTGTCCGTCGGTGTATAAAAGTTTTGCGTGAATTGAAATAAAACGTTCAGTGAAGCTATAAAATTTTAATAACCTTGAACCTCAAAGTTATTCTAAACTCTTAGACCGGAAATTTTTAATTTTGGAAGATTCAAGAAGAAGAATTTATGAATAAGTTTTTTTTTGACGTTCGTTTGACAACTGACAAATTTTTTTTGAGATTAGTTGCAGTATTTGAACTAAAGTAAAATCTCTTTAAAATTCTAGAGGAAAAATTTTGTAAAATAAAATTGCCGATTTTGGTAAGAACTAATTCATAGTGCTTTAATATGTTACCTTATTTGAATTGTGTGCCTTTTTAATACCGTTTTTTAACATACTACCTACTTTTATAATTTTTATTAATGTGAATTATGTGAAATATTTTGATATTGTTAAAACGTGAATTTTTTAATAATGAACAGTTTTTTTTATTATATTATAGGTATTTTACTATCGTTTTTATCTATAATTTAATTATTAAATTAATGTTGTTAATTTT
The DNA here is from genome assembly GCA_963082915.1 of Dolichopus griseipennis. Taxonomy (NCBI): domain Eukaryota; kingdom Metazoa; phylum Arthropoda; class Insecta; order Diptera; family Dolichopodidae; genus Dolichopus; species Dolichopus griseipennis. The sequence continues at coordinate 50,449,102 of OY720443.1, read as the reverse complement.
TAGATTTTGATCTAATATTAAGTATAATGCAATAATTTTAGAATTATCAAGGTTTATTGTTTTACTATTGTCCGAATGAAATTGAGATTTACAGATAAAGAGTTTCGCCAAAAGGAAATCATCTAGACCGAAACTTTTTAAAAAATATGCAAACCAAAAGTCAAATTTTTTGTATTGAGATACTTAACTGCTAAGTCAATTCAATTTCACGTACTCTGGTTATTTGCAATCGAGGAGCAGTGAAATAAGATGCTGCGAAATAATACCACCATTGTGGTAAATAAGAAATAAGGAGAGCGCCACGAAATCCCAAAAAAAAAAATACCAAATGCCTGAATCCCAAATCCAAAATCCCGAATTTCAAAATTCCATTTCAAAAATGCAAAATTTATTTTTTTTGGGATTTCGTGGCGCTCCCATTTCGTTTCTAACGTGAAATAAGACCTCGTGCATTTTTCCCTTTCTATTTAAATTTCGACTTCTCCAGAAATAGTTTCGGGATGTTATTTCACGAAGTCCGATTATACTTGTTAAACTACAACAATTGCTTGTTAAATTACAACATTTTCTAAAATTTAAAATTTTTAAAAAATAAATGAAAATACTAACAATAGAAGGCTTAATTAATGTAATTTGGAGTTTTGAAATATTCAATAGAAATTTAATATACCTATGTCTCTTTCTATCTAGACAGATTGAAACAATTAAAAAAATTTGCAAAAATTAAGAAGTGTTGACCTACATAATTCATTCTTATTCAAATAATGACTTTCTTCTTAGTTTTCTTCTTCTTTTGGTCACACTGTATTCTAAGTATTTTATAAGTTAAGTTAACCCCTTCGATATGTCCATTAATAAGTATTATTGCATTACATATTTCACCAAACCTACCTTTACTTTATATTTGTCCATTTTTTTTTTTATTTAAAGAAAGAACAACATAAGCCCTGAAAAAATCCACATACTTGGACACAGTTTAGGTGCACATATTGCTGGTGTTATTGGAAAATATTTTAATGGAACTATTGGACGAATAACTGGTTTAGATCCAGCTGGACCACTTTTTGAAAGCTTTGTAACAGATGGCCTATTACCAACACATGCAAAATTTGTTGATTGCATTCATACAGACAGTCCAATTTTAGGACAATCAATACAACGTGGTCATGTAGATTTTTATCCAAATTATGGAAAATTTGGACAACCTGGTTGTGAATTTCTGGACATTATAACAGGCAGTAAATAATAATACAAATAATTATAGATGTTTTTAACATATAATTAATAAATTATGTTTATATTTTTAGCTGCTTGCAGTCATTATAGAGCCCCACTATTTTATGCTGAAACTATTCAATTACCAAAAAATTTCCCATCATTTTCATGTCCCCTAAAAAGTGTAATAAATTACGAATGTTATCCAAGGAAAGCAAAGAGAATAACAATGATGGGGGAAAATGTTGCAAGAAGGTATCTATTAGCTTTATTTTGAAATTTTTTTAATATTTTTTGGGATTTTTTTTTTTAATTATATTATATAAAGTGCCAGAGGAGTTTATTATCTACCCACAAATAAATTTAGTCCTTTCGGTTACGGAATGCCTTCAATAATGCATATAAAATTTAAAAATGGAAATTATTCAGAACTGTTACTTACTACTAGTAAATCGACATCCAACAAAAGGAATGAATTAACACAAGGTTCTATAAAATCAACTACTGAAAAGGAAATACCTACAACTACACCAATCTCACTAATTGTTACTTCATGCTCAGATAATGATTTTCGAAATTCTTCAAAAATAGAAGACAATTCATCATTTTCAAACACAGAGAAACGAAGTTATTTGAAATGTCCTGAAAATAGTACAAGTAGTTCTGTTAAAGTTTAATATTTTAATTTTAAATTATTATAGGATTGTAAGTTTAAAGTCATAATTAATTAAAAAAAAATGTAAATAGAGGTTTGAATGTGCGTATATATAAAAATCATATTGATTGGACAATAAAACATTGTATTAAAAATTTTAAATTGTGTTTATTTTACAAAATTTTTTAAAAACATATTTAATGAGAAGGTTCCAGTAATCTTGTACCGAAACTTTTAAGCCTGAATTAAGTTTGTAAATTTCAAAAGTTATTTATTAAAACCTAAAACATAAACTTTTTTCTAAGGGAGACGAAAATCTTCAGAAGTTATCTGGAATCTTAAACCCACTGATAGTATAAATATATAGTAAACTCCTAATCACAAAAACCTCATCCAAAGCATCCTCACGTAGCCAAAATTACTAGATAAACTCTCGAATCGCTTTCGTAGTATAATGGCTTATAATTTGAATTTAAAAAAATAAAAAAAATTTAGGTATAACATTGGAGGATTGTAGTAGCTCTCCAACGGGCTGGGATAAAGGGAAAAGTCAATTAAAGTTTTATTGTCTTCCTTCCTTTTCCTTGGTAAAATGACTCTTCCTTTTTTGAAGACTGTTGCAATTAATAATTTTTGCAGACTTGATTAAATCCACTTGTAAAACCCATACAAAATTGAGCTAATTTGAAATAATTGTATACCATAATTATTTCATTCCAAAGCATAAGAACATCTTTTTAATCACGAATTTTAGAATAGCTTAAAACAATTTAATTAATTAAACATTTAAGAAAACGTCATTATTTTAAATGAATCAGACTTAGAAAATTTCTAAAAAACAAAATTTAAACTCCATTTACTCAAAACTTTAATATTGAAAGATTAAGTTTCCATCTACGTCTTCAATTGACACATTCATCTTTGACCTGCAAATAATGAAGTTTTGATGAACTAGGGGCTTACTGAAGTCACTAAACACGCATTTATATGCACAACCTAATATATACACAAATTTATCTATATACATAAGTCATAATAATTTATGCTAACAGATACAATTACCTTAAACAAAACATTTTATGAAACAGAATGTATTTAATGTTTAAATTTATTAATAAAAATTATTTATTTTTCTATTTAAATAATATTGTTTTTTAAAATTAAAAAATAAAAGTCCGTTACACATTTTCATCAAATTTATATAACCGTTATTAAAAGTTTAATTAAATTAGTTTTTGACTTTACTCAATATTTAAAGCAAATTTTTTATCAAAGTCACGAACCATTTTTTTTAATTTTTTAGTTGTATTAAGTGAAACAAAATTGAACTGAAATGTTTATAAACACAAAACAACCATAAGAAAATTATAAATACATTTTTTGAGCAACATTTTTATTTTCTTATTGTTTGGCAACTTTAAAACATTATAAACTTTTTAGAAAAGAAGTAGGTATTGCTAATATAATAAGTAATAATGATAATAAGTTCTTTCAAATTGCAAAATAAAATATTTAACTAAATACTAGTAATACCCCTGTGAAATTGAACAGTTTTTTGCGGCATTTTAGCTATAGTATCTTATCTCTTCCAGCATTTATACTGTCTTTTTAAATACTTTGCAATACTGTGTTACTTCAGACAATTTGTTAATACTATGACTATTTTAAACTACATTTTGTATAAATATTAATTTTTAAAATATCTTTAAAATATAAAAATTCAGATTTTTAATAATTTGTTTTCAAATGCATAGCTACCTTTTAACAATTGTGAAATACCAGCTATATTTTTAATATGCAATTGTAAGTAATATTATCTATTTTTTACCAAAGTTCTATCCTATTAATACGCTTGTAGTTTGACTAATTTTTTAGTTTTCAGAAGCCCAAAAAAAAAGTATTCCATATTTCAGTTTCTTACTAATATTTAGGCTATTTTCGATTTGGACTGTTGAAAAACGAGTAAGTAAAAATATGGGATACCCTGTATGTATAATATAGTACAACTTATTTTTATACACTATTATGGGCCCACATTGGTAATACCAGCGAACCATTCATCACCAACATAGGGGTAAAACAGGGTTGTCCACTGTCACCAATCCTCTTCACAGTAGTGCTAGATGACATAATGAAAGAGATTAGTACCCAAAGAACTGGATTAACATGGAATCTCTTCAGGCAATTAGAAGATCTGGACTATGCCGATGACATCTGCCTGCTATCACACACAATAAATAATATGCAAGCTAAAATAGACCATCTAGCAACATTAGCTCGAAGTGTGGGCCTGGAAATAAATATCGAAAAGACGAAAGCGATGGCCATTAACATCAACAACCCACGCCGTCCGGTGATAAACAACACACCAACCGATTATGTAGATAATTTCCACTACTTAGGCTGCATCATAAATAACAGCGGTAACATAAACGCCGACATCGAAAGCAGAATCAAAAAGGCCAGGGCAATGTTCGGTCGCTTACAGCCAGAATGGAAAAGCGCATAAATGTCCAGGGAAACAAAATTGAGGATATTTGGAACCTGCGTTAAAACCACCTTAACATATGGAAGTGAAACCTGGTTAGTTACGAACAACATCACACTGAAACTACAGGTTTTCATTAACAAATGTCTAAGAATAATATGCAGAATATACTGGCCGAACACAATAAGTAACAAGGACCTATGGAAACTTGCCAAAGTAGAACCAATTGGGCAAGAGATCAAAAGGAAGAAGCGGATATGGATAGGGCACACACTTAGAAAGCCCGCAAGATAGCATAGCAAGGGAAGCACTAGAATTAAACCCACAAGGAACCCGAAGACGAGGCCGCCCTAATAACACCTGGAGGCGAACGATATCGGAAGAACTAACCTCAATTGGAAAAACATGGGAGGAAGCAAAAATAACTGCTCCGAATAGAGTCAGATGAAAATGCCTAGTAGATATCCTATGCTCCCAAGAAGAGTAATAAGGATAAAAAAAAAAAAAAATATATATTAAACCTTATATAGAAGAACAATTTTGATTGAATTTTTTTAGCTTTAGTTCAGTTTTTCAAATGTTTCTACAAAGAGAATTTTAGACATCAGTGGAGTTCCTGTTGACGAATTTGGCCCTAAGTTTTGTTGGTATACTATTTGAAATAATATATAATAACAGTAAATATCGCAAATATTTATAAACCTTTTTAAAAAGTTATACTAAAAACTAATAAAATTGATGAACTTTAAGACAATTTATATATTTTTACAATAGGTTGTCTCATTTGTGATAAAAGGTGTTTATCAGAAAAATATTTAATTTTTATATTATTTTTTGAGGTTTTTCTTAAAATCATTAGGGATCTTTGTATGCAAAATTTAAACAAGTAAGTATGAAATTTTATTAAAAATCAAATTTAAGGACTGCAAAATATTTTTTCTATGCGTTGAAATTTGCCACAGAATTTAATTAATACCTAAATAGATCTTGTGAAGCAAAAATCGATTAGATTCGATCATATAATATAAATAGCTATAGTACACATTGATTATGTCGGTACATTACCAAAAAAATAGACAAAATATAAAGAGTTTTATGGTATATGAATTAAAAAAAAAAATATATTAAAAAAATTCAAGAAGAAAAAATTTAAATACCTATATGAATAAGATATAATATTGAATTGTATGTATAATTGATATCTAAACCATATCTATACCAAGTTATTATTATATATCAACATAAAACTAAGCTTAAAAAGGAAAAGGAACAAAGGCTCATATAAATTTCGTCAAAAAACCATAAAATTTTCTAATTACATTTGTTCTAATGCTCAGATTCTAAATTCAAGTTGAATTTATAAAAACGAGCTAGAACTTAAATTTTACTTTTTTAAACAAATCTCATTTTGACCACATTTTTACATGTAAATATAATAAAAATTTGAGTTATGCCTTACTAAAGTGAGATTTGAGTTCAGACTCAGCTAATCCTAAGTTACGATGAAGGTAAGAACTTTAAATTAACACTTTTGCTAATAATTTTTAATATGACTTGGTATAATAATATAAAATAAAAATTACAAAGAACATTCTGCAAAAAATAATGCAACAAATTATTTAAACCATGGTTTAAGATGTCAGATCACTAGAAATCACTGAAATAAAAATATAAAACCTAAAAAAAAAACTAATTATTATTAAATTTTACATTCATTGTTTTTTTTTTATCAAATTTTATATTACAACTGGCAGGCAATTATTACAAAAAAAATTTAATATTAAATATTAAAACATATTACTATATATGTAAATCTAAAACAAAAAATAATATAGTAAGCATTTTATGTATATATATATACACACAAGTACAATTTCATATTATATACATTTATAATAAACTTAATTTAAGCTATAGCACATAAATTACAACAAAAAAAAAATACATAATTTATATTATAGAATAACGTAAAATAATTCGGAATTTTGTAGTTTGTTTATGTGGTGTTAAACATCTATAGATACAATTTTTTTTTTTTTTTTTTTTTTAATAATCATCAACTAATGGAACTGGTCGTATTAACATTGTAACAGCATATAATGAATAATTTGAACCTCTAAATCCATCCCAATACATTCCTTGAAATTGTCTTGATGAATCAACTGGACCTTGTAAATATTGTCCCATTAAATTACTAAAATAAACAGAAAAAACAACAATCAAATTAATACAAATATTATTTATATATAATATTATTATATGAAGTAAATATTACCTTGTTTCACATGCATTATACCACCAACCTCCTGTATGTGATTGAGCACAATTTCCTTCTACCCATCCATCATTATCATTATCAAATGTTGAAAATTTATGTGAAGCTGAATAACGTAATGAATCACCAGATGTACCATTATATTCACCAAGTATTTGTAATGGATACATTTCTTTTTCACTACCAATTGCAAATGCATTATATCTAGCATATGTGAATCTTTCATCAAAATCTTGCATTAATATTAATAATTCATTTAAACGATTTGATGTTAATGCATGCAATTTATCTAATCCAATGAAAAATTCACCAGCAATATTACCAAAACCATTCTTATAATCAGACCAATGTCTATAAAAATTGATTGAACCCTCAAATCTATGTAAAATTACCGTCCAACCACTACCATATTCTTCATGTGCATAACATTTAACATAAAATGATCCAATTGGATTTTGATTTATTTGAATTTTATTAATATCATTATCTTTTATTTGGTCATCAATACAATTTGATGGTATTACAGTATTTGATTGTTGTTTTCTTAATCCATTTGATTCACATAAATCAGATCTAACATTATTTACAGCATGATTAAGATATTGTTTACTTGGTTGTGAATGTTGTCTCTTTTGTATTTCTCTAAAATTATTTAAAAAAAAAATATTTTAAAATTTAAATTTAATATTAAGTAATACAAAGTAATTAATGAATATTATTACTTAAGAATTAAAAAAAAGGGGGTTTACCTATACTTTTATTGTTTTTTAATTCAAAATGAGAATACAATTGAAACTTAATTATTTTTTAATATGAGCAAAATTTGGGAGGTAAACTTTTGTTTGGTATTTTTTTAAAGAATATAGGGAGGAAATGTTAATGTCAATTTGAAAAGCTTGAAATATTTATGTGATGGCTATTGAATAATCTAAATGTAATTTAATTACGAAATTTTATTTGTAAATGTACTAATTTTTTTAGAAAGTGACAGTTTTGTGGCAGATAATATGGCATGTAATAAAAAATTTGAAATAAAAAAAACGAAATAGGTAAAAAGCTGTCAATTAGTGGGTCACTTACCCTTCTCAGAGCAAAATTTCACAAATTTTTATTAAATAATTATTATACCGTATATAGCATTTAAAATAGATTATAGATTTATTTAGCAATTATTATTTTATGATATATTAAATGCATTTTGCTTTTTTAGTTGTAAAAAAAGTTTTAGTTGCAAATGGGTTCTCATTATGAAATTTTATATTATCTATAGAATTATTTCATAAATTGTCTTAAATAGGATATCTATGTTTAGTCAAAAGATATTATAGTACCCCAATCAGGGATTACTTTAATGAAATTCTGTTCTCATATTTTATTATCATTAATTTGGATGATTTTAACACATCTCTATTTTGTACCTCGTTCGTTGTAATTATACTTTTAGTGGGGCTGTAATAAAGTCGAACCAACCAAAATAAAAGAAATAAAATCTGTCCTATTTCGAAAAAAATTGTTAAAAAACTAAAATAAAAAAAATAAAGTCGAATTCGAACCATCCCGTTTTCGATACTAAATTCAAAATCTTTCGTATAAAAATATGGTAATATTTCGAAACAATCTCAAATTCCTTCCCTATAGTTTTTTTGGTAAGAAAGCATTCAAAATAATGAAGGCTAACGCGCTAAAGCCCCCACTAAACAAATTAATGAAACTTTATTTTTATAAGCAACGATAAAATCCTTCTACTGATTCTTTTAAAATACATTTTTAAATAGCATATAGAATTTTTGTAAATGGGGCTACCGCCGCCAAGCAAATTACTTAAATCCTGATTTTGAATAAAATTCTTATATATTAGTAATCTTTCACCAAATTTGTAACCAATACAAACCAACTACGGGTGTAAACCAAATTTAATAACCAACTACAAAATTCCGCCTGTTTATAAATATTCTGAAAATAGAGTTGGGTACAAAATTATTAGAATTGGGTACAAAATTAGAGTACTACCATTTTCCCGAATACTTATATTCCTATCTGGTTTGTGCTATTATAAATTAGCATGAGTCTTAAATTTTTAGACTTTTGAGAATTAGATTTGAGAGTTAGATTTATAAATCAGTTTGCCCTTTTCTGTTTACTTTTTTTGAACTATTTTTTTTGAAATAGAATATAATTGTCAGATCGACTTCGTTTTCCCGCATTCGACTTTATTTTTTGCCAATTTTTTTTGAAAATAAAATTCTATCTTTCGATTTTATTCTCATAATTCTTGTTAATAAACTTTTTCCACTGTTTTTGTTTATGAAATCGAATCGACATGATTTTGACTTAATTTATAAAACAAAACATATCTCTTTAAAACCTCGGCTACGCGGGACTACGATTTTTTAATACGTGATATATTATATACATTTATAAAGCAATGGTATTCAAAATTCTGAGGAATAAAATAAAATAATAGTTCCAGACTTAATTAGGTCCTTCAAATAATTATATTGTAAAATAACAATTGATATCACTAAATTAAAAATAAATAAACATTATAATTTATTTTTTCAATTCAAATTCAAATTAAAAATTAATTAAATATTCTTTAATTCTGTTGTTGATTGAAAATCTTTTAAACAGTATTGCCATACCTTAATTTTGTTTTTTGTTATTTATTAAATAATAAATTGAAATTTTATAAAAATATTTTTTAAATAACAATACGTTATTAAATGGTTATTATTGAAGGTTAGATTAGGTAAAATAGATTTCAATTAATCTTAATAATCGGAAAAATTTAAATCGAATTTATTTATGCAATTCAATCATCAAACGTCAAAAGTAAAATTATTTTGATTAATAATATTTTGATTCTTTCATTGAAATTACAGACATATGTACATATACAAACTTTTAAATTAAAATAAATAGGAAAGGAACGAATTAATCTATTATATGGATTTATTATATAATATAAAAATTTTAAAAGTCATTCTATAAAAAATAGGTGGAATAGTATAAAATTTACAATATTTCAATGCATGAGAAACTGATCAAAAAATTATTATATTTTATTTTTTATTACAGTAAAACTTATCTTTGACACAATCAAATTACAAAAACACAACAAAATTTTCTTCTTTATACAGTAAGTATTCGTTACACTGTGGGAAATTTTTAAATTTATTTCAATTTCGAATTTTATTTTATATAAAGAGTTCGTTATAAAGAACTCCCACTGTATATTTAAACTGTATAATATTTTTTAATATATTTTTCAATCTTTTTTTTTATATCAACAATTAGACCTTTATTGCATCTTTATTTACTATATTTTGATTAAAGTATCTTAACGATTTATTACTAAAATTATTAAATAATATTCATTAATCTTGGCAAATTTAAAAAAAAAAAAAAGCGTGACTAACCGATCAAAATCAAAAGTGGGAAATAATTTGTAAGTATAAAAAATAATAATATTAAAATTAAAAATTTAGGTTACGGAAATATATTTAAAAAAACAAAAATCGTGGGATTAAAAGATTGATATCATTAAAAAAATTTTTTAAAATAAAAATAAAGATATCATTCAAAATACATTAATTTTTAACATAATCCTAAGATTGAATCTTCAAATATCTCGGAAAGAAGAAGAACTGAAGAATTATGATAGCTAAATTTTTAAGTATAGTCTCAAATATTAGCAACACTAATTATGAATATAATATTTTTTTTAATATATGTATTTAAATATAATTTATACAGATGTGGTCATTTAATTGGGGGCATTTAATTTGAAAAGACTTTTAAAAAAACTTTGAGCTAAGAGAGTAAAACCAATGAATTTAGAATCGCCTACACATATTTTTAAAATGTTTTAGAAAATTATTACTTTAGAATTTTCGAAATTTTTTTTAAGTATTTTTATTATATGCATAATGGTGGAAACTCAATGTACGTATTCTACGCTTTTATAGTTTTATTTTTTTCTAAGCTTTCTACGCTTTTTGTGCTTTTCGATACCTTTAAAATGTAATTAACGCTTTTGACAATTTAAAATTGTAAAAAAGGAGAATCTGTTTCTCCTTTTTTTTTTAAAAAAACAATTAGTTTATTTTAAATAATAGGTATACTAGGAATAATAGGTTAATAGGAATAAAAATCAAATTAAATTAAACTTCAAAAATTTTTTTTAAATGCCAAAAGCGTAAGAAACACAAAAAAGTTGAAAGTTGGCCAACTTTTTTTGAGCGTTTCACGTGTTTTTTTTCCATTTAACTAGCTGTCATATAAATCTTAATATTTAATTTAACTGTCTAAAGCGTGTAAAGCGTAGAACGCATACATCTTTCTTTCAAATTAATCATATACAGTCACAGTATACGATTCGAACTCGAACTACCTCGATGAATAACCCATGTCTTTATACCCATCACCCTTCCCCAAAATTGATTGAAAAATTTAAAATTGAAAAAAAAAAATAGTGTCTCCAATTAATTGCCCGCAAATGTATGTTTATAATACTTAAAAAAAAATATTTAAATAATAATCTCACCTTGAAACTTGTAATAACGTTGAAATGTTTTTTTTTAATGATGCTACATCTTGTTCAATATTGTATACACCAAAACGTATTGAACTTAAATATAAACCCATTGATGTGACCATTAATGTTAAATTTTTTAAATTTTCATTTGCATCCAAAAACGATTGTTGACCATTAGATCTGATTTCTCGATTCGAATGACCTTGAATATAAAAGACAAATTATATTTTTTTAAAATACTTAAGAATTAAACTATTTATTAAATGAGGGTTAAATTAAGAATGAGGGTGTATTGTTATTTGATGAGTACTATACGATTTTAAACAATTAAATGATACAATTACAATATATAAGTATCAACCAGCATTTTTAACCATTAATTTCCTACCCATTTATTAGGAATTATTTAAATTTTATTTTAAACACACTAACATTAAAGAATTTCTTAGAATTATTATGTTGTTACAACAACTATTTAACTGTAGATTAGATTTTAAAGCCATACAATATAGTTGGGTTTTCCTCTACAAGGTGTGAAATATTTATCAGGTGTTAAAAAAGACAAAATTTATTTGTTAAAAGTTTGTATATAGTTTTATTATTAACTAAATAAATCTTAATTCGTTAATGTTGTATCTTCAATTTTTAATAATCGAGAAGTTAATTCCAATAAATCTCCAGCTTTAGTTTTTCTTCGTAATTTTAATTTATCAGTTGTCACATTAATTTTGATTGAATATTTTATTAGGTCTTCAACACATGCACTGATTGTAATAAAAATTAAGTACTATTTGAACGCTATTTTTCGGTTGAAAAAATTGTGAAACTTAAAGGCTACACTCAAGGAAGCCAAATATATGTCTTTTTAATTTTAATTCGATTTCATTAGTATTTGAGTAGTGATTCTTATAGCTCTCAGGGGCGGCACGGTATCTAGTTTTAAAAATCTCGAAAATCAAAATTTCACTTTCTTAAAATTTCGAAAAACAAAATTTCGTTTTCTAAAATCTCGAAAATCAAAATTTCGTTACCCGACCCATAACTTCTTTATAACTCCATACAGCTGTCGTTTTTAAAATTTGCAAATATTTTATCTATCTAGATGAAAATCTTCTGGATTGATTAGTCATAGAGTTAAATTGTAGGAGTATCAAAATATTTCACCGACATCCCAATGATATAAATTCACTTCTAATCTGATTTTTACATCGAATTTTTAATGAATTTGTATGCACAACTTAAATATAGCATGAAAAACCTCGTATTTTGATATCCCTATCATATTTTGTAAACGTTATTGAACTATTATTTGCATTAGTAAATTTGAAACTTAACTCAAACCCGAACCGAACCTACTAAAATTTTCAAGGTCGAATACGAAAATGAACTCGAATTATCGCCGGTTTGCAGTCCTGTTTTAAATTATTAAATTAGGTTCATTATCATACTAAAATTTACTTAATACTAATTTTACTAGGCTTTAAAAGTGCTTTTTAATTAGTAACATGACTTTAACAAAGAAAACTCCAAAATTTTCAATTTCAAAATTCAAAATAAAAAAAATAGACCAATTAACATTACAAAGCATTTGTTTTATTGAATTAAAAAATTTACAATCCGATTGTTAAAAATTTGTATATGTAGTTGCAATATTTGTTTGCTATTTTTAGTTAAAAGCTATGAATCTTTAAGTACAAAATAAATTATTGTAAAAACTTTGTATATAAGTGAATCTTCATTATGCGTTCGGTTTTATGAAGGTCAGTATTTTTATCCAAATATAAATAATATACTCATTCGTATTCCAGCGGCCTAATAGTTTATTTTTATGTTTTGTATTTTTACTTGAAACATAATTTTGATAAAATTTACTGAAGCGTACGATTGAACTTTGAAATATTTAAAATCCAAAATAAAAACAATTTTATATTAAGGTGAAAATTAGCATATTTAAAAATATTTAGTTATACAGACTAAAAACTTTAAATTTAAGATTAAATTTAAGTTTTGTGAATCATCCAAGATAAAGATTTTTGATAATTTTCTAATTAATACTAAGCTGCAACATATTCATTTTCAATCTAATTACCCCTAACTAGTTATAAATGTCATATCATATGTTTTACGATTGTTTGACATTTCGTATCATTTAGAATCATTCGTCAAGTCAGGCATACAAAACGAAGCGTACATATCATACATACAAACAAACTAAATTGAAAAGAAATTAAAAATAACTAAAAATAAAATTAAAAAGAATTTAAAAAGTCAAAATACATAAATTTTTAATAATTAAATGTATATGTTTGATATTTTATGCGTATGATTGGTTATGACTATTATAATTAGGGTTATGATTTTGTATATCATATGTAATCATTTCGCATAATTAGCGAAAGTTCATATGACGTCATATACATACGAGTATGTATTTAAATAAATTTTATTTGTTATCAACACTACTTATTCAAGGTGTTGGTAATTAAATTTAAAATTAAATTTTAAAAAAAATTCTTACTTTTATCTAAATTTTGACGCATAGCTTCTATTTCACCTCGTAATGAATCAATACTTCTTTCGGATTTTGAATTATCCCAATCATAATCATTCATTTGTTTACTAATCTCTTTTATTTCTTCACGCAGCATATCTATATGCTCTCGAGTCTTCATTTCCATATGAGTTAATCTGAAAATTAAAAACAAAAATAAAAATTTTTTTTAATTAATAATGAGATGTGATTAAGTTAAAAAAACAAATTAGGTGTAGTAATTTATTTTACATCAATACATTGTATTTAAGCATTTTTTTGATCCAGTGTTTCCAAAACCTTTTTTTTTAGAATTCAATCTGAATTTAGAAGACTTAGACAAGCCTTAACTTAGCTAAATTGAAAACATTTATATTTCTAATAAAAAGTTTGAAAAAAACTAAAATTAACTAAGTTTTTCAAATGTTTAGTTTCTTTAAGTCAGAATTTCTTTAAACACACTTTTAGCGGTTGCCTTAAATTTTTAATAAAAATAAATTATCTATAAAATTTGAACGAAACTTAATATTGGGACTTTAAAAAGCATTGGGAAGAAATTTTTTTAAAAGAGTATCTGACCAAAGGTGGTTAAGACACCGACCTTTTACGTGAACGATTTCGGTTTTAAACCTTAGTCAAATCATAATTTCCAAAAAAAAAAAATTCGCAAAAATTGTAAAAGTTTTAATCGTTTAAAATTGTTTGTTATTAAAATAATATGTAATTAACTGTTGTGTAAAATAATAGATGGCACCCAAAATTCAGTATTTATGTATTTATAATCTTAAACAATAACTACTGCTAAGTAATCAACGTCTTAGTGAAAATATTGATTAATGAATCTGAATCTTAGAAATGCTTTGTAGAATACCCATAACTACAATAATCATAACCTGTCATATAATATCATATGATCAAATGAAAAAAGGCAAATAAAGTAATATTGCACAAATGCATTTTTAAAATAAATTTTTTTTTTCTTTATTATCAATATGAAATTTACAATTAACTAATTAAGTATACAATGATTATAATAAAATTTTAAAGAACTTAGCATAGCTATGTGATCGTAGAGATTAAACTAGCCTTGAAACATATTTTTATTTGACATTTAATTTATTCAAAATATTAAAATTAATTAACATTCAGGATAAGAATTAATTAGAACTAAGTAACTTTGGAGATTAGGATACTAATTTAGACTACAAATCTTAGATTTTAAGTTTTACTAAAATACAATCTTATTAATTCCAAGAAAAAACATTGCATGAAAAAAAAATTATTTTAATATTTTTCAGCATTTTTTTTGCAAATGCAAATGATTGGAAAACACTGGTTAAATTAATTACAAATATATAATTATAACTTCTAATATAATTATACTTTAGACTACAAAGTACTGTTCATTTCATAATTCAATGAAAATTACCATAATTTTTCATTGGCTAAAAAAAATTTGCTAATTATCTACTAACTATACGATATCCAAAAAAATTTACTGTTATTCAGCAAATTGCCAAAAATATTTTTACACCATTATTATTTTGTTGTCATTCTTTTTTGTTTGAGGTTCGTCATCATTATTTGTCAATAATGAATTAAAACTTTTTTTTAATTTAATTATTTTATTTTGAAAATGTTTTATTTGATATTGATTGACTGTCGACTTCAAGTTTGATTGACTAAACAATAGAATAAATATGATTAAGATGCACCTGAATTTATTATTAAAAATACCTTTAGATAATCAAAATTGAAATGAAAAATGTTTTTAATTTAATAAATATACAAATATTTTTATGCGTAAAATAAAATTAAAATAATAATAAACAGAATTCATCTTAAAAATGATTCAACATTCAAGAAAGACACCTAACTTTGCAACAAAACTTGAAAAGATTCAACAGAATTTAACCTTTGTATTTTGTATTAAAATTTAACTAACTAGTTTGATTAAAAATTTTTTAAAAATGAATGAAGGTTGAATTATTTTAGCATTGACAAATTAAAAAATAATTTTTGTTTAATTTTTTAAAATGAACTTTTGAAATGAACCTCAGATAATCAAATAGTAGGATGGAATTGAAAAATATACAAGGAATGAAGTTTCTTTGATTATGAAAAATTGAAATCAAGAATAACCCATCAAGTTGTCATTACCTAATATCTAATAAATTATGCCTTCAAACTATTCTTCAGAATTTTTATTTTTATATTTAATTATAGAAATACATTTTGTATATTAATAATATAAATAAATTAATTTTTTAATTTAATGTTGAAATAAAAATTAAAAAAAAAAAAATTAAGATTAAAAGTACAAAGTTTTTTTATTATAAAGATGGTACGGTCCTAACCTAAAAAATTTCAATATGAAGTAATAATTAGATGTATAGGAATTGTAAAAACTTGGAATTACTTGCATATTCTGTTCTTTGAATTTTGAATCGCATAATTTGTTTATGTATTGGTAGTTTTTAAATCGAATCGAAAACGAGTTTTTACAAATCGATAATAGAAATTCTAAAAAATTATTTGATAAGCTAAGAAATATACAGGTTATAATAACTTTTAACATAAACAGACAGGTTTAAATAAATTTGAACACATCCTTTTATTATGTTTGAGGTAATTTTCCATACTATCACAATATATGAATTTGTATAGAAATTTGTTTGAACTTTTTGAGAGCAAATTAACAGTCATACATGAAAAATTTCTATAGGCTAATTTATTCTGGTTTTAAATAATAGTGACAGCGAGTTGTAAAATATTTTTGTTCTTTTAAAAAAGCTTTTGAAGTTTAAATATGTATGTATAAACATTAGTCGGTTTCCTCATAAAACATTAATTTTATTTACAAAATTTGGACTTAATTTCATCTTCTGAAGCATATGAAGTAAGGTAGGTTTTATTAAAAAACATCAATTGACAACTGAGACCCATTTCAAAAATATTGACAGGTGAATGTTTGACAAAGTTGTCATAATTGTCTGACAATTTTATTTTTAAAACCCTTAATTACTCTGAATTTTATTTAAATTGTAAGTTTTACAATTTTTCGCCTCTAAAATGTGGGATTGTTAATTTTTATGAAATAGAGCACTGCTCGCAATTACCATCGTGAGGTTTTTTTTGTCAGATAAACTGACAGTTGAGAAAAGACTGTCAAAGGAATATAACGTTGTGCAGAATGTGGGAAACGAACCTATGCAGGCACAATCCAATAGATTGTGAAATTCTTTAAAAAATAAAGAACTAAAAATAAACAAACATGTTATTGAATAAATATTGAATTTTAGCTTGAAAATTATTGTATTTGACAGCTGTCATAAATTGTAAGTCAGAAATTACCAAAAATGTTATAACATTATATATGCTAAATACATTTTAAAACAAGGCCAAGAATAATTTTAAACAGTTGTAATTAACAATTTTAATCACATTGGGTTTTTTTGAAAAATTAAATTTGAATATTGTAAAAAAATTTTTATTTCGAATTTTAAAAGTGATAACAGCCATTTTAATTAGTCATTGTTTTGTAAAATGAATAAAATCACATAAGAAACAAGAACTGATTAGAATTGTTGAAATGAATATATTCATTCGATATCTCAAAACTAACTGATAGTAAAAATAAAACAAAATGTAAACTTATTTGACAAAAAGAAAAATTAATTCAGTGATTAAAGAGTGAAATAAATTTACATATTTAGTAATCAGTGGAATTAACTACATGCTGAAATATAAATTTCAATATGGATTTGTTTGTTCAAGGGACTATTAGAATATAAAAAACCACATGATAATTTTGAGAACTAATTACTTAACTAATTAAGTAGTTAAGTTCATCAAAACAAGCTTTCATTTTTACATACGAAAAACAAATTTCAACGAAACAAACTGATTTTCTCCGAATTTTCAATGTAATATAAATATTTAACTGTTTTTAGATATAGCAGTACTTATAGCAGTACTGAAAAATATATTATTGGAACAACACCATTACTCATTAATTATTAGGTCATTAATATGTACCAGTTCAAGATTCTTCAATATATCCCAAAACTCTTCCTTAAAATGATTTTTCAAATCCCTCTAAAATTATTCGGAAAATTTCATAAGTGTCAAAATTTATGAGAACTAAATCGTATTTATTGATTTTATTAATTTTATATTTGGATTATTCCATACATTAGTACATCATAATTAAGTAATTCACAATTAAAAGATTCATTAAGAATTCTTTAAATTTTTTTTTCTAATTCTTATACGCAGGGAACTATACTTTAAATATGTACATACTTTGCTTTTTTAAAAACTTCCTTCTTCCCAACTTCCCTTCCCTAATATTATTTCTGAATACTTTTCCGAAAAATAATGTTTACTCGCGATTTTTTTATGTTTACAAATTGATTTGTTTATAATTATTTGCGAATTGGATGTTAACAAAGGTTTTTTTATTCCACAAAATTTATTTTTAGATCAAAGATGATTAAATTTTTTAAGTGTTTACAAATTGTGTCTGGTCTTAAGTAATATATATCCCACAGGCAATATTTTAAGTATACATTTATAAATCTTTGTATATTTAAAAGAATATGTTTTCATTTTCGAAAGTTTTTAAAATATTTTTAAGATTGATATAGAATAGAATACGCAGAATTTTAAGTTCAAAAGTTATAATTTTTTTGTAAAGAGGTAAAAAAATATTTGGAATGCAAAAATTTTGCATATATTTGCAGTATCAAAATAAGTTAAACTAAACAAATAAGAATTATATTTAGAATATTATGTCATTTTTAGAATAATTTAAAATAATTGATAGTGTTATAATAGGTACCTTCTAACTAATCAAACATTTTATTTATTTATTTGTAGTACCAGACAATAGTAAAAATTTTGCGGATAATATTAATCCTTTGCCTATTTGACATTTGGACTTCTTATTAAATTATTATTTATATACACATTACTTTTTTATTGGGAATGATCCGACAAGGATTTGAACCCGAAACTTTTCGATTTAAAAGCCACTACTTCAGCATTGAGCTATCAGTTAGATAAAAACTTTTAAATTATATGGTATCGCTAAGCTTAACTAATGAATCTCAATATTTTTAAAAGTAGACTAATTGATTAGTTAAATTGCAATTTACCAAAGATAACCTATAAAATGTATCTTATATGGCACAATTCGTTTATGATTCACTTATTTAATTCATTATATTCGTATTTAAAACGTTAGTTCAAAGGGTATACTAAATATGCCATACAGTTTGTAATGCTGTAAAAAAAAGGGATATATAAAGATTCAAAGGTATTGATCGGATTAGAATCGAATAGTAAATTCGATCAAGTTTCGATCAAAATCAAAAAGGAAATCGATTTAGCTATATATATGTCCGGCCGTCCGTCAGTCCGTCTGAACGATAACTCAATAACTAAAGAAAGTTAGAATTTTAAAATTTTACAAATTCGTTTTTATGCAGGAGTCTTAATCGCAATTGAAATTCAAAAATTGCTCAAAGGGTTCAGGTAAAATCCATATAACCTCTTTTTAGTAAGAGCTATCTACATTCAATAAAGTTGGAAGTCAGAAAACTTATCGAAAGTAGTTTACTTTAATTATCAACATATATATACAAAGTATTGTTAATCTGGTGGAAGGGTGTATAAATAATTGAGAGTCTAATAAGTAAGGTTTTTAAAATTTTGTCAAAAGTAATTAACCGGATGTTATAAGGTTTATATTACGTTCATACCGATATCCTAGAGTTGACAAAATACTCTTACTTGTTTTTTACTTACTTATAATTATTTTGACAAGAAATTTTTTTTTTGTCAGATGATATTGTCTAACATTTTTTTTTAAATTTCCATATAGAAAATGCATGCAAGAATTGTTATTAAATTAGCATATTGTCAATTTTTGTTTGAAAATTATGAAAAATTACGATTTAGCTCGAATTATGCTGTAGTTTATATAATGACAACATTTCAATATTGTTCTTCAAAAGTTGAAAGCCATTTTATGAAGCATAAAAGAAACAAACCAAGTAGTGGAGAAACAGGGGAAAATATTCTCCCTACTCCTAAAGCTGTCTAATATTCTCAGAGTGATGGAGTTTTTTTTTTAAGCTCTAACTGTTCAACTATTAGGCTAATAAGCCTATTTTTACCATTAGGTACATGTTGGAACAGGCGGTCATATTATATTCGTGTTATTAGAATTGGTCTTAATGAATTCTACATACTATTTAAACGTCTTAGATTTTCAATAGATACAATCCTAATTTTGTTTATATTGTAATATTTTGTACGTGAGTTATATGGTACTCTATATCTGTGGGTTATATTATTCAATTAAATTATTTGGCTCCTTGAGTAAAAGATATATTTTGCATTTGTTTATTTTGTTATATTAGTGTATTTTTTATTAAAATTATTAATTATTATATCTAAAGTTTTAAGATTAGTGTCAATATCTTTTACTCAAGGGACCAGAGTTCGAATTTCAATAAAAGTGATAAATTTTATGTGGTTTTAAATTCGATCCAGCTTCCATTGAGCATTTGTTTTAAAGAAAAGATTTTCTACATATTATTAAGCCTAGTATTTTCTCATGTTTCATGTTTCTCAAGAAAAGATACCCCTTTGTTCAGTGGATTCTAAAAAAACAAAACATAATTTTTTTTTGAAATTACAAATCATATTGTGCAAACTACTGGAAACCATGGCAGGCAATGGGTTAATATGATTTTAAATTCAAAATTTGAAAAAAAATTTTTTTCATAAAACTGATAGCGATTTTTGATTTAAAATGACTTTAGACTTTAGAATTGAAATCATATTATTGAATTCGAAATTCAAAAACTTGTTAATGAAACTTGTTTCTATACAATATCAAATATTTAAATATAAAAATTTATGAAAGCAAAACTTGTTGCCAAATTTTTGAAACGTCGTACAACTTATTGAAAGTAAAAATCATGTTTTCAATTAAATTTAAAAGTTTATAAAATAAACTAAAACATGAATAAAAAAGTTTTAAAATATTTTTAAAATAGTAATACATTTAATTCAAAATATTATTTTAATAATTAATAAAAAACTGCATTTACTCACCTGGAATCTACTATTTCTAATTTTTGAAGTTGTTGTTGATCTGAACTTGTTAAAGTTCCTACACGTTCTAATACTTTCTGACAAATTGCATCATTTCCAGTTTGTGGCTAATTAAAACATATAAAAAAACAGAAGTTGTTTTATTTTCAATTACTGTTATGTTATAATATGCATATTTAAAAGTGTGCTTTATTAGCTAGTAAATATTAACATAACCTCTAATATAGTCTTCTAAAATCAGGTTTAATCAATTAAAAAATTATGATAATATTAAATATGAAACAAGTTAACAATAGTAATATTGAACTTTAAAACTGATAAGACCTTAAAATTTCTTAAAAATTTTAAAAACACTAAAAAAAAAAATCTGAAAAATAATTTAAATCTGGAAAAAGGCTGTTCACAATTATATTTGGTATAATTTAAATATTTATTTGGTATAGAAAAAATTCGGCTTTCGTTTTGTCATCGAGTTCATAATAGAGAAAAATTTAATTTACTATTAAATTAAAAAAACAAGTTTTGCAGACTAAACATATAATTAAAAAATATTTAAAAAAAAAATAATGAGTATCTTCATATCCCTGCTAAATATTAGTACATTATGTACTCAATGAATAAAGTGATCTTAAGACTTTTGTTTGAAATTAAATTGAACCTGTATTTTAAACTTATACATTATTAATTTAATCATTTTTGAATTAGAAAACTTGGTGACGGAATAATAAAACCCCAAGGGACTAATTTGAAGGCTTCAAAAAACCCATCAATTCTTCAAAAATGTGTATAGAGGTATCATCGAATATGTTTAGCTTACAAAATATTTATATAACAATATACCATAGGTACATATTTTGGAACAGGGAGGACATAATATATTCTTATTATTAGAATAGATCTAAATGAATTCCACATTTATTTAAATGTGAGTTAGTAATATACCTTATAACATGTAGAAACGTCTTTGATTTAACTCTGAAATGGCATGGTATGGAAATAAAATCAAAACTTTCGTGGAACGACCACATATTTTCAGTCGCCAAAGATGCCGCGAAATGACTGGGATTCTTAAGTAGGAGTAGGAAATACTTTACATCACCAATCTACTTCAAATTTATAAAACCTATATTCGGCCGAGACTCGAGTGTAACTCTCACATATTAGCTGGAGCTCCCAGCACCGTTCTTCAATATCTGGATAAGATACTAAAGAGAGCTGTTCGTATTATTAATGATAATAACACCACAAAAGACTTTATGTCTTTAAGTCACCGCCGTAATGTAGGAGCTGCTTGTCTATTTTATAAATATCTTCTAGGCAATACTTCAAAAGAAATTAAAAAGATTATGCCTAACATCAAACCCTACCGCCGTAACACACGGTTAGCAGCTCAATCATATCCATATACAGTTGAGCTTTTCAGAACAAAAACTCTTTTCTGAGTCGCACCTCCAAATTGTGAAACACATTACCTCCATATGTGTTTCCCAATACATTTGATCCTGAAAAATTCAAGAAGGAATTCAACTTATACCTCTTGGGTTGCCCATTCAACCCTAAAAAGTCATTTACATTTATGACTTGTCGTTACTTTTCAGTCATAATACTGCGTAAGCAGCTAGGGTGCTTATCCCATTATTTTGGCTACGGGGGACATTGTTTTAGTGTAGTCAAAATCTCACACTACCTGCGGGAATAGGATTTCAGGTGCCTTTTGAAAGTTTCTTCCTCCCTTAGGAAAAAATGAAAAACTCTATTTGTAATATATTGTAATAATTTTATATTGTATTACAAGGTTTTATTTCTATATCTGTGAGTTATATTATTAAATTAAATTATTTATTTATATTTTGCATTTGCTTATATTTTTATATTAATATATTTCTACTAACGACAAAATTATTGGTACGTCATTAATTCGAACTCAATGGCAAATGGTGGCTGAGTCTAGCCAAAAACCAGATAAAAGTTTTTCTTATCCCTTTTACTGGGATTTGAATCGGGACCTTTCCAATAAAAGATCGAAACTCTAACCACTGTGCCACCCAGTCGTAAACTAAAGTAATTAAGTAAAAACATAATCAATATTCTGCTGAAAGGCAAAAAGTGATCGTGGATAGAATACACATGTAAAATGAGTATCATAACGAAGTAAAAATACGGGGGAAATAATCTATAAAGAATAAAAGAATGATGAATAATTCTAAAAACAAATGCTTGTATTAAAAGATGACTGCAATATTAATCTTTTTGATAAACAACACAATTAAATTTTTTTTCAATATCATCATTCAATCTATTCTTGATATTTGAAATTCCATATTAAAAACAAATCACATATTTTAAATGATTTCAACTTTTCAAGTACGTCACTACCATACTATAAGAAAAGCTTAATTAATATTGTAAGATTATAAAATATACTTATAAAGAAAGTAAAAGTTTTCAACTAAGATTGATTAATAGTTTAATATTAAAAATAACTTATATTTTGTCTGATAAGAATAATTATTTTTAGTTCATTGCTATTTAAAAAAAATCCCCTAGAAATTCCAACGCTATTAAACATTAAAAAATATTCAATTACATGTTGACTAATTATTTAAGCTACGTCACTTATCGTTATTTAACTGTGCTTCATATATATGTACGTTTATAAATAAATTAACTTCTCACTAAAAATTCTTATTACTTTTTATGTACATAGTAACTATAGAAATTATAACTATAGTTTTTAGGTCATTATAGTATAATTGTTAGTATAAGTTAGGTCATTCATCATAGTCTATTACTCAACTTCAAGGCGCAGGGACAAAAGTTTCGGTTTCAAAATTCCAAAGAAAATATGCCTAAAGTCCCCGAGGAATTATGACTCATATATGATGGAGACAAAGTCCCCCTTTTGAAAATATAGTTTAAAACTTAAATATTTAAAAATATATTGGGGAGATATTTCTAAATTTAAAGGTAAGTTTAACCAACTCCCCGTGAGTCATAATTCTTCGATGAATTACGACTTGTTTGTTGAGTATTAAGTTTCCCGGGACTTTTAACTTCGAAACTTTTGTCACCACACCGCACTTCTACAGGAATTTTAATAAAAAAAAAATAAATAAAAAATAAAATAATAAAGTATTTAAGCCTTTCAATTTTTCTTAAGCCGAATCGTTACAGAGTTAAATAAAATTTGGACTAAATCTCTAAATGGTATCTAATAAAAAATCAATATATTTTTTTTTTAATTAGCTATTTTAATCAACCGTTATGTGAAATCAATGTGCATCCCCTTCATATGACCTAAGTACCTTACATTTAGAAAGTTGAAACTTTTTTGAAAGATAAGATCTCGAATAATAATTATGAGATACTTTAAAAAAAAAGTATTTCACAATAACAAATATTATAATAAGAATAATTAGGAGATTAAATTAAAAAAAAAATCCCCATTTTACAATTTGCAACATTTTAAAAATAACTTATATAGTTCGTTTCCAGCCTCCCAACCAACTCTCCCTTATCATTCTGTTTCCTTTTTAATTCCTGTATCTTAGCCAAGTCTAAATATCAATGTAAGAACAAATCTATTTTTAGAATATCCTACTGATGACTTAGTGGTTAGGACGTAGGCATTTTAAAACGAAGGTCACTGGTTCAAACCCTTATCAGATGATATGTAATGAAAAAAATAGAATTTTTAATTTATATCACGCCAACACCCCCCCCCCATATTTCAAATTGGAAAAAATGGTTACAGCTACCTGGTCCATGGTACCTAATGAATAAATACATAAACAAATAAATTTCTAGAGTTTAACTAACGAGTAAACAAAAAATTTGTAAAAAAAAACTTTAAAAACAATATTCACAATTCTATAATCCACTCATATCACTCAGAAAATGTGCGTCATTAGAACATTTCGTTTTGAAAAAGCTTAAACATAAAATTAAAAAAAAAAAACTTTTATTACATATTTGTTTTTTATTTCACAAAATTTTTTAATTATTTAATTTATATACGATTAGGTATTTAAACTAGATTTAGTTAAATATAGCATATAATTAAAAACTTTAATAGCTGTACATTTTATCTCATATCATAATCTTATGAATTATGACTTATACTTATTATTTAAGTTTTAAAAATCAGTTCCATTTAAATATGTAGTGAATCATACATACTCATATATACACTCACATATGTTATGATTGAAGCTTTGATTGAAAACTCATTTCCATTCAATTAATTATCTATCAAAAATTAAATTGAACTAAATGATGAAACTTTTAAAATTCGATAAAAAAATACAATCAATCAATTAAACGAACCGCGGTTTTTTGATTGTATTATGACATAATCGCATATTAAAAAATCTTCAGCTTCACAAGCATTAAAAACAAGACATGCGATAGAAAGCAAAAACATAACCTCAAAACATTTATTTTGCTTTAAAAAAAATTTTTATTGGAAAATATATTGATTTTTATTTCTAAAATTTTTTAATGTCCATGACTGGACCCTGATATAAAAAGTTTTTAGAAATATTTTAATATAAACAGAGTAGTGTGTAATATTGTACAATAAAGATTTCAAACGCTTAATAGAGAAGGGTTCATCTTACAAATCAAAAATTCGATATGCCATTTATTAATAATTTGTTACATGTTGAGTTTTTTTGTAAATCTAAATCTATAGCGATAAATCAGATTTAAATGAAAAACTAATAACAGTAAAAAATCGATTAAAAAATATTTTTTTTTAATGTATATTGGAAACTAAATATTTTTATGACCTTTTATTAATAATTTACTTTAATAACGAAACTAAACCATTTGTATTTATTACAAAAGATAAAAACTTAAAACAAAAATATTGCCTGAAGTTTGCTTGTATATATAAATATTTATATATATTTATCCGATTTTCGTGTATAACAGACAATCTACAATATTAGAGTCAGCGATAGATGCCTTTAATAGTCAATTTTATCTAAATAATCGGACAATTGACATTTTAAAACTTACTTAATTTGCACCATATTTATTTTAAACTGAGCAAATGCGTCAATGCGTCAGTGATGTATGCATAAATATATTCGCAATCCCTTCAAATGAAGGGGAAGTCATCGAAAACTTTTGGGCAATAGAGGTTTATATTTAGTTTGAATAAGCCAAAATATCTTAAATATCGCAGTTATTATACCAAGACTAGATTTTATTTTATTTAAAAGAATCTTAGACAGTCTGAGTGTGCCCAAAAAAACCAAATAAGAATGCCATTAATTAATAATATCTTCTTCTTCTTCTATGGCGCTACAGTCCGTTGTCGAACCTTGGCCTCCTGATAATATCTTAATAATATCTTACCTCCTTTAAATATGATCTCAACAATCTTATTCACTGGCAATTTATTCTTATTATTAGAATTGATCTTAATGGATTCCATATCTAACAACTACATCCAAAATAGTATTACGTCTTATTAAATTTAGAATTTTATAAAACGTTAAAACTAAACGATATTCAAAGTCACAAACTCATAAATATTTTTTGACGCGTAAATTTGAAATCCCAAAATTGTGCCATTGTCAAAATTTTGTGAATATCAACGCAATGCCGCAATGATTTGATTTAAAACTATTTATTACTAATCAAATACAAAAGTCATCAGCAGATGATCGTTTAATTTTTGACGTGTAATAAAAGGGCCAATGTGTAAGATTTGTTATTCCTCTTATCAAATTATATCTATCAATTGCTCAAAAATATCAATTTTTCAAATAAAATTTAGATCATAAATTGCAAAATAAAAAAAAATCACAAAGTTAATTTAATACTTTTTTGAGCATCCGTTTTACATATTAAATGAAACAAATACTAAATATGCGAATTCTTTTCATATTATAAAATTTTATTTTTATAATTAATTTATGCTTTTTAAATGTATCTTAATACATAATTCAAAACATTTCAATAAAAATTTTATATTCAAATTAAGATTGAATGTCATATATATTTCACATACATAGAAGTATAGTTTTATAGTTTTCATCACATTTTATAATAAATTATGAATAAAAAATAAATTTAGACAAATATGGAAATGATTAAATTTTCTTTAATATTAACAAAAAATTCTATTAATATTACGCAATATAACCACTTTGGAAATTCAAAGAAATTTTATTATATTCTAATATATACTTTGGTTTTTCCTTCTAAGGGAAACAATAAGTCCGACTTACTTGTTAAAGATTAATTAGCATATCAATGTAATAATAGTAAATTGATTAATATTATATCCCTTTAAGATAGATGAATGCCGAATATTGAAAAACTTATTGAATATTTTTTTAATACCCGTATGAACGTATGTTCTAAGAATATACTGAATTTGTCATCCCGTTAGTAACGCTATTAAGGGAGATAAATACAGACTCAAGAGTATGGATCGAATCAGAACCGAAAGGTAAATCGATCTATCTATATGTGTCCATCCACCCGTCTGTTTTTCTGCGATATAACTAAAAAAATAAAAGAGCATCGTACTGAAGTTATCACAAATTTCTTTTTATACAAGAGACGTCATCGCTTTTGAAATCCATCGAGTTTGCTCAGTTTGTGGCTGCCATACATTTGTTTTTTATATGAAAATAACTCTATACTTAATTAACCTTTTTCCGTATTTGATATTTTGCCAAAAGTTGTTAAGTTTTATAATCAAAATTTGATTGGTCTAGTTCAGTGGGTTCGAGTAGCTATCATAAAACCTCTTTTTCCTCCCCTGAAAGTTTTTCAACGTAAAACAAGGAGTACGACAGATGCTCATCCCTACTGTTGAATTAGTAAGATGGCGAAACATGGCTTATAGAAATTCGTTTGTTATGCGCACATCGCTATTATGGAATCAGTTACCATATAATGTGTTGCCCAAAGTTGATAGTTTTTATATGTACGATCCAATAAAGTTTAAGAAGAACATTAACATCCATCTTTATGACTTTCCTTTAAATTATTTCCTTTATCCATCATAATCCCAATTCCTAAATCCTAATCCTAACCCTAATTTCCTTCCCAATCCCGATCCTAAAAACCAAACAATACATATGTATTTAAGGTCCATACCAAGTTTGGTTTTAAAAAAGGGGGGTGGTTTTAGTTGGTTGAAGTCCAACACTCTCTAGATGAACCCCGTATAGTTATGCTGGGCGGCTTTCGATGCTTTCCATTAACCCTCGCAAAAAAAAAAAAATAAATAAATAAGCTTTACCCTATAATAAGCTGAGTGTCGGAAATTTAGCCAAAAGTAGTTTAGTTTTAAGGAAAAATTTGGTTAGTCTTGTATTATAGCGGTTTACTATTGCACAAATTTTTTTTATTATAAGAATAGCTTAATAAATATTTAAACTAAGTATCTGAAATTTTGTAATAAACTTTAATGACCAAAATTTGCACATAATATGGTTGTTGCACAGAAAGATGTTTGAATTATCGGCTGGGTGGCACAGTGGTTAGAGTGCCGAGATTCGAATACAAGTGAAATTAAAAAAACTTTTATCTGGTTTTCGACTCGACTCAACTATCATTCGCCATTGGATTCAAATTAATGGCTAAATTTATAATTAATAATTATATATCTTTAATAACAAATACATTAATATAACAATATAAACAAATACAAAATGTGAACAAATAATTCAATTAAATAATATAACTCACAGATATAGAATACCATATAACTCAAACACAATATTATTACAATATAAACAAAATAGAACTGTATCAATTAAAAATTTTAGACATTTTCTACATATTATAAGGCGTAGAACTATCTCATGTTTAAATTGTATGTGGGATTCATTTGATGAATTCTAATATATGAATATATCTCTCCCTGTTCTGACATTATATAATAACATTATATTATAACTATAGCAGTGAACACTTAGAGGTGCCGGCAAAAAAAACAAAGTTTAGGCATAAATCAGAGTTAAGTTATATATTTAAAATTTTGAAAAAGTAAATATTGCGAGTATCCCAGAGTTTGCTCAGTCTACTGTTCGTCTTTTATACTCTTCGTCGTTTTTTGGTAATTTTCAATTTATAAACAAAAATTAAATCAAAGCATATTCTTTTAGACGTTTATTAGATCACAGTAGCTCTTACAAAATATTGAAGGTTAAATATTTAGTTAATTGAAGTTAGTTTCAAATGTAATGAAATTATGAAATCGCAATATCATAGTAAATCCAATATCCGGCATGGTTGCTATAACAGATTAAGTCAATAACCCGGAATTTTGATTAATCATGCGCAAACATCAATTAATTAAAAACCGATTAATAATAATTATAATCAAGTTAATGAAGAACGTGTATTTGTTTAAACATTTTACTTAAAAAATTATTAATTAATAAATTTAAAAGTTTTTATTATTTGTTATTTTTAATTTAAATCAATTTAATAAAGAAAATTTAATCTAACTGGTACAACTATTCCAATTCCTAATAATAAAACAATTGATTCAATTGTTTTTTAAAAATTTTTAATTCTTATAATTAATAAAAATGGAATACTGAAACCTACACATGCCTTTGATTACAAATTTGGACATTATTTCTTCTATAAAAGCGATTTTTAATTAAAACTTTCAATTTATTTTATTAATCATAATTTACATAATTGGGAATTAAATTTTTATGGTAAGCTATAGTTAATACATTTTTAATTGTATTTTTGGCAGTCCCTATATATATCTAATTCATACTAATTTACTTAGGGCGACTTAAATTCAAATTTCAGGTAAACAATGAAAGTGATCTTTAAAAAAAAAATTGCAAAATTATAACATATATAAAAAATTCCTTTATTATCCCCTACTGGTTTTAACATTTAACAAAAAAACCCCAAAAATTCACACACGTGTTAAATAATCTAATTTAATTTTGAATAAAAAAAATTTAGAAAAAAAAAACCCCAAAACTAACCCGAACTGTCGGTTTGCGATTTGTGTTGTAATCAGCCGCAAATATGATTTGTGTCAAACCAAACACTATAAAAAAGTGATAAAACAATTTCATTTTGATATTTGAAAAAAAAACACAATATTTTTTTTATCACTATTGTTTAAAATTTTTTGTTTTTCTTCACTTAATTTTTTAAGTGAATAAAAAAAATCATAAAAGATCTTTCAAAAAAAAAAAAAAACAACACTTTAATAATTATCTCACTCAATTTTTTTTTGTTTATTTTATTTTTTTTTATTTTTTTTTATACAAAAAATTTTAATGAATTAAAATTTCATTATTTCCAAATTTTTTTTTTAATAATTTTTTGGTATTTTTCTTTTAATTATGGGTATCACAATTCACAAAATCTTCCAAAATTTTACACAAATTATTTCAAAAATAAAAATTTAATTATTCAAAAAAGAATCCAAAAATAAATTTCAAATTAAAATAAATAGAATTAGCAAAAAAAAAATTTAAGTAATGAATCACACACAATAGATTGTTTTGTTTACTCGCCAGTCGCGCAATGTGCAAAAAATTTAAAAATCAAAAACAAATAAATAAATTCCAAAATTTTAAAACTAAGCGAACCGGCTGTTTCCGTTCAAGACGAGAAAACGTACTGATTATACACACTGAATAACAACTAAAATTTAAAATTACTTCAAGTTAAAAATAAAAAGTTTTAAAGCTATAAAAGATATAAGAAAAAAAAAAGCTTTAAAAAAGCACTCAATTCAAAATTCAATTCAAGCGCATGAATAAATATCTTAAGATGGTTTTCTCTAGTTACTGTAAAAAAAATACTTGAAAGAATTGGAGACGAGTCAGTAAAATGTTTACTATGTGATTAATATGATGATTAGAGAGATGTGATAATTTTTTAGCATATTTTTTAAAAAATATTTTTGAAAATTTTTTTTTGTATGTTCGACTGTCTGTAACAACTTTTTCGTAATTGTGAATTTAAAATTGATGATTCGCATATGTATTTAAAAGCGGGACTTTCAACCAAAGTAGCTTAATCCTCTAAAAAACATTTAAATCGCATAAAAATTCGATATAAAATCGGACGGTGTACTTGAAAAGTTCAATTACTGATTGCATCTGTGGTATTTTTCTGGCCAAAGCCCTTTTTCTTATTTTTTTTTTAAGTGCCAAAGTGTCCAAACCTTATAGTGGACTTTTTCTTAATTTTTTTGTGGATTAGGTCACTTTATTTCTAGACATCTAATAGCTGTCAAAGATATCATATTTGTTTTATAGTCTAACTTGAATTGAAGCTACATCCCTACCTCCTCTAAAAATAAGGTAAAAGTTTAAAGTATTGAAATGGTTTGAGTGAAGTAAAATAACTCTACTAAATGTCTAACAAAATAATTTTACAGAATTTTTTTTATTTAAAAATTTACCGTTATTTTGAACATAAATTTTGCATAATTTTTTACCTCTGATGCTTTTAGACCTTTGAAGTTAAAATTTTAATATTTGTTTTGGGTATGAAGTTTTTCCAAAAACAGTTAAAATGCCCTAGTTCTTGATCGCCTTGAAGGACTGAAAAATAGAAGTTTGCTGGATCTTAGGATATGGACCGTTTTCCGAATTTTTTATAGTTTAGATACAAATAAGTTATTACATATTTAAGTTGGTTTTAATGTGTCTACATTTTCATCTAAAAAAACATTTATAAAATTTTGACCGCAATTTTATAACTTATTGATTACATTGAAAAAATGTGCTTCTTCAAAAATCCCTGCTTTAAGATACTACCTTATTTATTATAATATTGTCATACCACTATTATCTTATTCATTCATTTCATATAATCTTCTTTTCTTTATATCTTTGGATCCCTAATAAGTAATGAGAATGACTAAAGTAAAGAAACACAATATTTATTTATGAGGAAACTTTACTTTACTTTTATTTATTATTCAAAGAGAGGCTTGTATCAATTATGTAAACTTGAAAAAACTTTATGTGACATCAATAGTAGATAAATAGATACTTAAAAAAATTTAGTACTTAAAAAAACAAAAAAAAAATACTAATCTAACTTTATTGAATGTAATTAATTTTTTGTATCTTAAAAGATCGATGTCATTTGAAACCTCATTTAATTGTCATATTTATAATGACTATGGTATTTAAATCTTAATATAAAAATGATTGATGCAATTTTATTAATATTTATGTTATGTGAAATTATGTCCAAAGAAATAAGAAAGGAACGGGTTTTAATGCGATAAAAAAGCTGGAAGACGTCTTTCGGTTTGACAACTTGAATATATAATCTAATTGTTCAACTGGTGGATGGACAAGTAGTTTCATACCATGGGCAACATTTTCCAATAAAAAGAGGGTTACACGACACATTATATTCTTAATAAATGAATTGATATTAAGGAACCCCACATACTGCACGATACAATACTAAGACTTATCACATATTAAAATTCTTAGATTCCATTGTATCACTTGCTATACCTTATAATAATTAAACATCTAAGCTGTTAATTTTTTTGAATCTGTGAGTTATATTTTTAAATTAAATTATTTTATTTATATAATGTATTTTTTTTATATTTAACTAGATTGATCTGTACGTATAATCGCATAATCAACTGTGTAATCATTGCTAAAGTATGATTTTACACATTTTACTTCGTGCATTAGTCCTTTTCTGCAGGTGTTTACAAAAGTTGTACACAGTTTAAAAAAGAGTAATAACTCTGAATAGGGTTCTTTCAAAATAAACAGTTTAATGGACTAAATTTTTTTTCTGCTATTGTCTTCTGGAGAATATCCTCCGATGTCACAATATGTTACCTTAATTATGTCGAAACCCAGATAAAGCTCAGCAGATTAAATATTATAATAATTAGGTATTATATTTTTTTTTCCTAAGGGAGGAAAAAACCTTCAAAAGACACATGAAATCCTAATCCCCCAGGTAGTGTGAAATTTTTACTACACTAAAACAACCTCCCCCGTAGCCAAAATAATGGGATAAGCACCCTAGCTGCTTGCGCAGTATTATGGACTTATTTCCTGTGACATTTTTACTGGACACCTATACATATTCATAAAATAGCTTTTGTCAACTTTATTGAAAAAACAAAAACAATTTAACACCTTCTATTTGTGGTTCCATAGTACTAAAACTATTATTAAATTAATATTGGATCACTTATTGTATTATTAATAGCTTTAAAAAAAAAAACATAACAAAAAAAATAATAAAGCAGAAAAGATGAAAAGATGTCAACTTTTAACATCACATTTAGATCATTAGAAAAAAAATTTTGATGTATTTTTAAATTGTTTTACTTATTTTGGAATATTATTTAACCTTAAACTTGAAATACTAAAATACCAAAAGCATATAATAATTTTCTGACGTTGAATGGCGTTTCCAACTTTGATGGATTTTTTTTCTACAAATTTGAGATTAATCGTTGCAAAAAGATTTATAGCAGCTATGTACTAATTAATTTATTAGCTAAAATATTTCTATATATTTGTATATATATATATATATATATATATATATAATATATATATATACATATATCAATATGCGAGGAGATTCTGACTAATAAAGTGGAAAAATAAATAAATATTTTACATATACGCAAAGTGTTTTTTAACCAATTAACTATGAGGTAATATGAAAAACTTGTTTACTCGTATATGTTGATTATAAATAATAAGATAAAGTCGATATTAAATAAAAAATATTAACACGTGTTTTTTTTGTTATTTTATTTAATATTAGCTTTTAACTTGTAAGAAAACAAATTTTAACAATAAGTTTATGTCATTAATAATTTAAAAAAAATGTGTTTATAATTTTCCAACAGGTTTGAAATTATGAAAATGTTGAAAGGTTGAAATTATGAAATTTTATGCATTCAAGTAAATTAAATCTAAAAAACATCATTCAATTTAATTATTATATAATTTTGCTAATTAAAAATGCAATATTTATAGATACCTTGTTGGTAAAGGGTTTTTAAAATCCTTAATTGAACTAAAGTCAATGATGCTTCCTCGTAAAAAATTCCAACGTAACACTAAAGAAGCTACAAGTGCTCACATCTGAATTCAATCTTACAATTCCAAGAAGGCTTAGAACTGGATATATGGAAATTCATTTGTTGTGACAACTGATAAAATGTGAAAAATGCTTCCATCTAATACAATCCCTTCTGTCAATAACGTTCCGTACTACTATTTGTAAAAATTCAAAACGAAAATTATACCAATTTTTCTATTGAATAAATAAACCACTATTTTTTAATTTCGCGATTACAACTTACATAATATAGGTACCAATTTTTCTTTTTATTCCTTTTTCATCTCTTTAAGGAGTATTTGTTATTCACCAAGTCATTTAGATTAGGCTCCAGTTTTTTTTAATCATTATATTCAGTCTAAGTCGGCTAATTAAAAGGAAGTAGCTATTGTATAAGATTATGGATACATTAATACTTCATTCCGCGCGCCGTATACAATATAATAGACTTATAAAAAATTCCCTTTTATTAATTCTGAAGCGCAAGAATAGGAGAAAAAAGAATATATATTGAAAGAGAAATTAAAATTATACCTGTCGTCCGACTGGCTTTTTTTACTAGTTATTATACAATTTTATGATATTAATTTTTTATTATATATGATCTGAACGGAGTTTGAGCCCGAGACCTTTTACTTGAAAGTCTTAAGCACTACGTCATTGATCAGGATTGATGAAATATACAAATTTAAGATCCTTCAGAAGAAAAAATCCTTCTTTTACTATAGATCTCAATTCTTGAAATTATTTAATATCGAAAAAATCAGAATCTTGCCGGAATGTGTTTGGGATTGGAAAGAGAATTTATTTCAGCGACTATCGAAATATTTTAACGAATTATGTATAGAGTATGATATCCAATTACATCATAGCTTTTTTAACTGGTAAATAAGAAATAAACAGGCGCTGGTTATATATTAGATTTTAACATTATTAACTTTGTAACTAAAAATCCGTATATATGTAAAATAATATTTTGTGTTACTTACCTTTTGATTATGTAATTTAATGAAAATTTTTATATTTTGTCAAATAAAATAAAATTGTTGAAAGCTTTTTTAAACGCTTCTTTTACAACCATTCATAGCAAACAAAAGAAAATAATTGAAAATTTAAACTTATATCATTGTAATTAGCTTACTAAAAGGTATATAAAGGTTAAATCGTGATAAATAAGAAGAGTACCCACAAAAAACAAATATTTAGGTAATAAAATTATTTTATTTTTTTATTTTATTTTATTTATTTATTTATTATAAATTCATGATATTACAGTTATAAAATTACAATATACTAGACTTAGACAATAACTTAAAATTGGTATAAGAGTCTTAGCAATTATAATATATATATATACAGTTATGGAGTATAAATACAAAAATTAAATATAAATTTTTATTATAACCTAATGTATATTTGACAATAAAATATTAATTTAGTTATAATTCTAACAATTTTTTTAATAAAGCCTGATCTTTTTTAAATAATATTTTCAATTTGAATGTGAAGCGACTTATATTACTGCAATTCTTTAAATTCTCCGGAAGATAGTTGTAAATTCTTATTGATGAGCAAAAATTACTGCTTCTAGCCAATTCAGTTCGAGTTTTTTCATGACATAGCTTTCCCATGTTTCTTGTGTTATAATTGTGAATATTCCTTCTTTTTGATAATAAAGTTTTACTTTTAGTAACACCATTTTCTAGTTTATGTATAATTTTAGCCTTTTCCAATATTATTAATTCGTCTAAGTTAAGGAATCCCGTATTTTTGTATAGATCATCAGTTGGAGTACGCCAATTTAGTTTGTATAGTATCTTGATTGCTTTGTTTATTAATATTTTCATTTTCATTTGTAATGTATTTGAACAACACGACCATGTCGCCACATTGTATCTTATATGAGACATGATGTGTGCATGAAATAAAAGTTTAGCTGATTTGTCATCTAATATTATTCCACTTCTTCTAATAGAGCCTAGCAATGGCATTATCTTTTTTATAATGTAATTAACATGATCATTCCATGATAATTTGTCATCTATTATAATACCGAGATATTTATAAGTTTGTTCTCTTTTAATTTCTCTACTATCAATACAAATTTTTGGATTGATATCAGGCTTATTTAGACGTTTAAAAATCATGTACTTTGTTTTTTCAATGTTCATTGTTAATTTATTTCCATTTAACCATCTCATATATAATTTCAAATCATTATTGACCAATCTTTCTAATGTTTCCGCATTTTTTGCAGTATAGATAAGCAATGTATCATCAGCAAATATTTTATAATCAGCTTTAATGTTAGAAAATTGCATATTATGCACATACAATAGATACAAGGTAGGTCCAAGAACTGACCCTTGTGGCACACCTATATTTATGGCACGTTCATTGCTACAAACACCATTAACTTTCGTTTTGATAAATCTGTTTCTCAAATACGTTCTTAGTAGTTCATGTGGTAGTCCTCTTATTCCAATTTCATATAATCTGTCCAACAATATTTGATGGTCCACTGTGTCAAATGCCTTACTCAGATCTACAAAAACAGAGCATACATAGTTTCCTTTATCAAGATGTCCAATAATAGATTTCACAGAATCATTGATTGCTACATCAGTTCCATGCGACTTTTGGAAGCCAAACTGATTGATGTCAAATCCGCCTGCACATTTAATGAATTCACATATTCTTTTATTAATTATTTTTTCAAATATTTTACTCATGCAGCTAGTGAGTGTTATCGGCCGGTAATTAGATGTTTCCAAGGGAGAACCATTCTTGTATATTGGAATCACAGTACTGCATTTTAATAAACTAGGATAGTTTCCTGTGCGAAAGCTATCATTAATAAAATTACTAATTATCGGAGATATTATCTCAGCTACCGCTTTTAAGTCTTTTGCTGCTATATTATCCGAGCCAGGTGAATTATCTTTTAGATTCATAATAACATTAAGCACTTCTATTTCATTAGTAGGTACCAAGAACATGGAACTTTCATTTATTCTATTTTTTATTATATTTTCTTCTTCAGTTTGTATTTTATCAGCTAACTCTCTTCCAACATTACTAAAATGTTCATTAAAGCCGTTGGCTATGTCTTTGCTAATATTTAAAATTTTATCATTGTGTCTTATTTCCTTTATAATATTGTTACTATTTGCTTTTTGGTTTGCTATCTGAGAGTTCAGAACATTCCATATCTTTTTAGTATTTGAACCAGCTTCTTGTAATTTTCTATTAAAATAATTTTGCTTTGCTTTCTTTATCTCTACATTAACCTTGTTTTTTAATTCATTATATTTTATTTTATGCTCCGCAATATTAGGGTATTTTTTATGAAACTTATACAATTTATTTCTGTGTTCTATTAGTTTTAAAATTTTTCTGGACATCCACGAATTATTTTTTCTAATTCTCATATATTTAACACTTGTACTTGTTTCCTTGCAATATTTTATAACTTCAATCAATTCATCAATATTTTGACAAGTATGTCTACGTAAGTGAAATTCCAACAGATATGAGTATTTAGCATAGTTAGTACTAGTTATTTGACTATACACCATCGTTTCAAGTTTTCTGAGAATTGATTTAATTTCAACACATACTGCTTTATGATCTAGGTTAGGAATATCATGCAAAGTGATATTAAAACCAAATCGATTCGTCTTAAGATCTGAAAGAACATGATCTAACAGAGTCGCTGAGTTTAATGTAATTCTAGTAGCTTCATTCATGTTATTTATGTTAACAGAGTTAACATCTAGCATATCCATATACATTCTGCTTGCGTCCGTTTCAGAGAGCAAATCGATGTTAGTATCACCAACCACAATTATATTTTTGTACTTATTGAACAGCTGATCTAGATGTTCTATAAATGCCTTATTGTTTTCAGACGGGCTTTTGTAACATACTGCAATATTAATGGTAGGTTTGGTATCTTCTAAAGAAATTACAATAGTATTGAACGTAATAGATGTTTCCAAAACTTTGTGACTAATACCTTGCTTTACATATATTGCGCAGCCACCTCCTCTGCTTAAATTATTAGAGATAAAGGATGCTGTATACCCAGGAATATTAAAGTATTTTTCTTCTTCTGAATAAAGCCAAGTTTCTCCAACCATGATAATATCAACATCATTTTTAATTTTTATAAATGTTTCAATTTCGATTAGATTTTTCCTCAAACTTCTAGCATTAAAATGCACCATTTTCAAATTCAATAGTTTGTCCATCATCATGGTCTTCCAATCAAATAATTTTGCCATGTTTCTCTATATCTCTGCACATTCTCTCTGTATTTATTTTCTACATGTCTTCTAAAATGAGCTAGATCTTGTAGCACTTCCTTTCTTGATACTCCTGTAGTTTCATGATAATTAAAGTATAGGTTAGAGAGCTCTTGATGGTTATTTGGCAAACCTTCTTGGTGTATAAGTACTTTTAGACTAGTTTGCGTCATTCCCTCATAACAGATATCATCATGATCATGAAAATACGACAAAAATAATCTAACATTGTTGTATATTCTGTGTTCTCTAAGCCGAGAAATAGCATAAATATTGTCACCAGATATAATCGCATTTCTAGTTAATCTGACAATCGGTGGAGCTAGTGGATTAATAAAGCTTTTGTTATTTGACTTTGCAATCTCACTACTGCCTACGTTTATCGTTTCACCCTTTATCCAGTTAGCATATTTAGTTGTTGGCACTACAAGTTGTCTTTCATCTTTAGGCATGTCTTTATTCATAAGAGTAATATTATTATTAGCAATATTATTATTTTTATTTTGACTATCATTAATACTTTCACTCTGAAGAAGTTTATTGTTGGAATCTGTTGTTACGATGTCCTTGGAATTTTTGTCAGAGAAACATATATTATTATTACTGTTCTTTTTAACTTGAATTGTGCAAGTTTTCTTGTTTGCATTAATTATCTTTTTGAAGGGTAATAGTTTAAATAATACACTGCATTTTTGGCTTTGACCAGGTTTTTTATTGGATTCCTGCGTTTTTGTTATAATTTTTCTTACAATATCCAATTTATTTTCCATATTATTATTATTATCATTATTATTATTATTATTATTATTGTTATTATTGTTATTATTATTATTATTATTATTATTATTATTATTGCTATTATTATTATTGTTATTATTATTATTATTAATGTTATTATTATTATAATTTTTATTTTTATTATTATTATTATTATTAGTATTATTATTATTATTATTATTATTAGTATTGACATTAATATTATTATCATTAGTATTAGTATGTTCACTACTAATATCCACAGCAATTGAGATTTTGTTTTCTTTCTCAACTATCATTGATTGCTAATATCCAATTTTTTGTTTTAGATTGCTTAACTTTCTTTGGTAAACTGGACACGTTACACTAAAAGTCTTGTGATCAACGTTTAAACCAAGCTTTAGTGTTTCATTAACTTTTAAACAATTAATACATTTGTTAACTTCTTCTTTATTACAATCTTTACTTTTGTGATTTTGATGGCATTTGCTACATGTTTCCTCTTTGGTACAATTTACAGCTTTGTGATTAAACCCCTTGCATTTGTAGCATCGTAGAACTCTCAAAGCATCGAAAACTTTACAACGCTCCCATCCTATTGATACCTTTTCATTTTCAATCGCTTTGCGGAAAGATTCTTTATCAATTTCTATTATAGCATTATATTTAGTATTTGAAAAATTTTTTGCTTGATATATTTTCACCACTTTCATAGAACTATGCTCTAAATTAGCGTTCTGTGCCTTAAGTTTGTTAATTAAGTCTTCTTCAGTATATTTAACACCCATATGTACAACTTCAATTTTTGTTTTTATTTCAGCTGGCACCTTAATTTCATAATCTTCCATTTTATTTTCAAGTTTATTTATTATTTTATCCCGTTCTTCTTTTGTATCAGTTTCAATTAGCACCATTCCATTTTTCCTATTTACCACATTTTTTATCTTGAGATTTATTGGATCCACTTGTTTACTTAAATCCATTTTAGTTAATTGGCATTTTTGTTTTTGTTTCGGTTTAATAACCAATGGTACACCTGTTTTTATTGGTGGCAAATTTTTTTTGCTTACACTAGCACTTTTTAAAATATCAGCAAATGAAATATTTTGACCTATATTTATATTTTTTTTATTTTCATTGTTTAAAATTTTTAATTCACTGCACAGTTCATTGTTCTTGGATATTGTATTTTTAAGATTGGCATTCATATTTGCACTCTCCGATTTGAAGGTTTCCGTAAGTTGACACATTTTTTCAATTTCGCTTTTTTGTTCTTTTTTTATTTGCTCTAATCTCTCTAAGTATCTTCCTTCGATGGCTTTTAGCAATTGAATAACCTCTTGTTCATTTTTCTTCAAAGCACATTCAAATTCAGCCTTATATTCTTTTAAATAATCACTATTTTTTTTGACTGAGCAATCTATGTTTTGAACCACCATATCAACATTTTGGATGTATAAAACACATTCATCACATATAAATTTGATATTGGGATTCACATTTAGTACTCCAATTGAAGACTGATCTAGTCCCGAGCATTTAATTTGACTGTGGTATATCTTGTTACATACCCCAGCACACCTTACACCTGTTTCTCCTCTAATTTTCAGCTTACATTTAGTACAATCCATTGCTATCAAAAGCTTATGGTTGTAAGAACAACTGCTCGATCACTTTAAATAATGAAGTGATCAAATTTCAATTTCAAGTGGTAATAAAAAAATTACTCAACTTAAGTTTAATAAAAAAATTAAAAATTATTAATTTCAGTTTTTCCGTTAATTTTTAGCACGTCTACATTCGATAACGATTATAACGATGAATTATAATAAATGGATTTATTGTATTTTTAAGTAAATTAAAACTTATCTTTATTGTATTATATATTAATACCATTTTCTGGAAATTTTTCAAATATAATCAATTTCCTCACATTTATAAAGCGTCAAAGACATTATATAAAAAAACTTAATTCTCGTGTTGAGTTTCTACAAAGTTTTATATCATACCTACAAATTATAACAATTTATTTTATAATCTCAATGTTTATTTGTTATTTATAGCTTCTTATTCCCATTGTAACCCATTGTAACTTCAGTTGATATTAAATATTTAAAAAGATTTATACATTTAATATTTACATATTTTTTTGGTAAAAATGTTCACACCTAGTTTTTATTTAATTCATATATTAATTATAACTTCATTAACTTTAAATATTACTTTTTACCCTTTCCGGAAATCAATTATTACTTTAAAAAAAAAATCAAAAGTTTATTAATAAAGAATTTGTCATATTAGACAGAAGAAAATTCTGAATCATATTACTATGAAAATATACATATAATATTTTAATCTTATATTAAAAAACATATAAAATAAAATTATCATTGAGATTTAATTTTAATTAAAAAAAAAATGCATATTATTAAAATAAATTGACTAATTCAATTT
Organism: Dolichopus griseipennis; assembly: GCA_963082915.1. Classification (NCBI taxonomy): domain Eukaryota; kingdom Metazoa; phylum Arthropoda; class Insecta; order Diptera; family Dolichopodidae; genus Dolichopus; species Dolichopus griseipennis. The sequence goes on along the minus strand of OY720443.1, from coordinate 50,407,671 downwards.
CATGTCTTTAATAAATATGTACTATCATCAGATATTACAGTCTATACTACCTTTGGTATACAACACATATACAGTATATGTAGGTTTGTTGTGCATTAAGAGCTTTATTTAAAAATTGTGTAAGTTTAAGAATAAGACCTTTTGTAAGTTAAAGAATTTTTCCACACCGTAAGCTTTAAATAATGTTAAAATATGAAACTTTTTTATGTTTTAACATTTGTTTTGTTTGATAATGAAGTTTTGACATTTGTTTTGTTTATAAAGTTTTTTTGATAAATTATTGAAATAAATTTGTATTTCTAGTTTGAACTGTACTTATTGAAGTTTTTTTAATTTAGTTTTATAATTAAAATCAAGTATTTTGATTTTGTAGCTTGTACTCAATATATAATACACGTTCTAAGACTCGCAGATAGTTGCAAATTAAAGATAAATTTACTGACTTTTCTCCGATCGAAGTCTTTATGATCCATTATGGGGACTTTTTACATTTGCCCATTTTTAGCACATTTTCAAAGAATTTTGTAAAAATGTGCCTATATAGCTTCATTCTGTCTGTCCGTCTGTCCGTCTGTTCGTCTGTCCGTCTGTCCGTCTGTCCGTATGTTTACAAAAACTTTTACATCGTTTGAAATAGAGAAAAGAAGTTTTAACCACTAGTAGGTATTACAAAAAAAATAATTTCGTAGAAGAATTTTTTTCTGTAGCCCCACCCGTTACGGAGCTGCAGCCCCACAAAGTTGGAAAAAGCCCTATATTCAAGTTGTTATAACAAGAGTTCTATTAGGTGTATTTTCAATTTGAAAACGGCAAACGATAGCTGGTTTCATAAGCTTTATAAATATTTAAAAGGCAAATGTTTAGGGTTGCCATACGGTACTAAAATTTAACATTACACAAAACTCAATTTTTACAAAATTTTTGGCCACACATATCTTCTAAACGGTTCAAGCTAGGGTCTTGAAATTTTGGGAGAAGTTAGATACTCAGAAATTAGTAGGAGTCGGTTAACAAAATTTTGTTGTCAAGTCTTCTGTTTGGGAGTTATAAGGGCTCGAAAATTTAAATTTTGCTATTTTTAAGCACTTGTAACTTGAATACCTGTCCAATTTTTTTTTATTAATATACAAAATTTAAAGGCCCAACATTATACTTTAACATATGTTAAAGGTTTTTCTTAAATTTAAACGCGGTTCCGTAAATTGAAGAAAGTGTCTCTCAGTTTTACCCATTTTTACTTAATTCTAAGTAAAATTCCAAATTTTTGTGGAATTCACAATTTAATTCCTAGAACCTAAAAAAATGGAGGGGGACGGAGGGGGGTGGGAGTTAGATGAAGTTAGATCCTTGAGAAACTTGGAAACCTCCCCATTGAAGGGCTATAACAAATTTAAAATAAAAACTTTACTGTTAGCAGTAAATTTTATAATTAAGCAGTAACTATTTCCAAGTAAATATTTCCAAAGTTAAATTCAATATGTAATACAATATAAATTTGAAAATGTGCTTTTTTAAAAACCCTTGGTTTTTTTTCATCACTTGTTTAAAATCATTTTATAAACTGGAATTAAAACTAAAAAAATATTGTCGAACAAAGAAGTTCCCTAAAAGAAAACATTTTATAATTTTTTTTTGATTTCTTTTGAAAAATTAAAATTTTTTAATAGATTTGGCAACACATTTTTTTATTATTTATGTCATATACTTTGGCATTTGAATTATATCTCACATATTTGGCTTTTGAATTATGCTTATGAGAATTTAAATCTTGTCTTATATAATTTTAGCAAAAGAACTAGCATCAAATATGGAGTTTTTTATTTATGCAGAAGATTTGATTAACGGATAAATGATTGAAAAATATAACTTTCTTAAATATAAATGTAAAATCTAGATACTAGAATCAGTTATATAGAAACTAGTGAATAACACAAATAATGCATCATTTTCTATCTGCCGTAGATAAAATGGATATATAAATTTTTAATTTATAGCTTTTATTTTATATTTTTTAAACAATGAAGAAGGTATTTAATTTGTTGTTATAATTTTACAAATATTTTTACTAAGGATATTTTTGATTTTTTTTAGCAATTGTGTAATTTTTACATATCAATAAATACTAAACCATAATAAATATTTGGCTGTTGAATTTTATTTTACTCCGTTTTTTTTTAAAATTCTCCACTTTTTTAGAATGGGCACCACAAAAATTTTTGAAAGAAGTCTCATAACATTTCAAATATTCAATATTGAATACTTTCAAAACAAATATATTAAGCAGTCGTTGGTATTGAAATGAATACATAAATAAATTTTTTAAAATTATCAATTTGCAATTAAGTTATATAAAGACAATATGTTAATTTGTATGCTAGTAAAAATATTAAAAATTATATTTTGAGTAAATAATTAATTATAAAGAAGAGAAAACAACAAAACTTCACCAATATTAATTGTAATTTTAAAATACTTTTATTTAAAAATATTCTTAGGTTGTTTGTATTAGGAAAATTGGGTACTTTGTATATATTTCGATAATTGTATCACCCTTTTATTTTTCCAACATAAACATCATAAAATTATAATTTATTTTGTGACTACAAACTCTTAAAACAATTCGAAATTAAGATATAATTAAATTAAATTGAAACTGCTTGTTTTAAATAGCTTCGTGAATTAACATCCAAAAAAATAATATCAAAAAAATTAAAATAAATAAAAGTTAAATTATAGTAACTAATAGTAATATTATAATAAATTAACATCTCAATTGTGAGTAACAGTTTTATAAAGAAGTTTAACCCTTTTTTTGTAAATGGAACAAATTTCCGATTGATAATATTTAAACTTAATTTCACTAGAAAGATTGGATCTGAGGTTATTATATCAAAATTTATTAAATATTTTTAGGGATTTAGTGCGTTGGATGCTATTTCTAGAACTCATGTTATAGTTCAGTTTATTTTTATTTAACGCACCCTCCTAAAACAAAGCAAACTCATTAGAAAAACTAATCATAATAAAATCGTTTTAAATAATTCATATTTAGTACTTTTTTTATTTAAATAATAAACTAGAATATTAAAAATATTTTATTACTTGTTTTATTTTTAATTTTGCTGAAAAATTTCACAAAAGACCTCAAAATTTAATTGTTTAATAATTGTTTTGTCACATTGTATTAAAATATGAAACAAATTCAATTTTATTTATATAATTTAAATAAAAACAAAATTATGAGTAAATATAAGTTTTGGAGTAGGGTGCGGTTTAAACAATTGTATCTTAATTATTATGTATATGCGCAAATGACATAATATTTTTGAAAAAAAATGCTCTGTTTAAGATTATTCATCATTTCATTATTTTCGTCACAATATGCAAAATATCATAGACAAATATTATTATTATTGAATCATTTATGTAAATTTATTTAATTTGAAATGCAAAACATATGTATTATTATATTTATTTGTCATATTCATTGTAACAATACGCAATTTTATTAATTAGTAGTTATTGGCATGTTTTAAAGTGTTATCAAAATAATAAATAGTAATTAATTAGGTAATCGGGTTATTATTGGAAGCTTTTGATGAAAATTTTATTTTAAATGAATATGAAGTTATTAGTTGCAATATATCAATACTGCTGTTGATTATTATGATTTAAAGTTTCTATCAAAATCAGAGATACTTGTCATACCCTACACATAAAATAGATGTAAAGGTACGCCGGATAACTCAAAAAATTATGATGCTATCTTGATGAAATTTATACTGTCGGTTACTACCATGGGTTCGGATCTTGGAAGCTTTTGATCAGATCAAACCAAACTGGCATATCCCCGAAACCAATAAAGATAGAAACTTCAAGTTTTTTACAAAGACTATTTTTCTTATTTCCCTTGTGTGCCTGAAATTTGCAGAGGTCGTGTGATCTAAAAGTTGTGGTTCAAGTACCTCCCACATATCTCCGAAAAACAAACGAGCAAACTCTCGAAATTAATAAAGGTAGTGTTTCGTCCTGTTTATATTACATCTCTAAGATTTGGGGTTAAATGAATAGGTAGTTCAGGTTCTCAAGGTGTAATAAGCATGTATTCAAATTTCATAAAGAATAGAAACTTGAATTTTGTACAAGAGTGTTTTGACCTGTGCCTTGATGTTTATGAGTTTGAGAGCAAATATACAGTACTGGTTCGAATAACAGCTGAAACTGATAAAAATAGTTCTAATGGGTTTCTTAATTTTTCTGAAATCTTAGATGACTTGAAGTGGTGGTTCTTGTAACTGTCACGCGCCTACCTTATAATAATAAAAACTTTTATTTAAATTGAATTTTTCAGGTGTAAGATATTAAAAAATCAGTAGCATCGACTTAATGTTGCTTAAAAGTATATTTAAATTGAGTTTTTCAGGTGTAGGGTATTAATAAGTCTGTTGCATCGACTTACTGTAGTTTCATTATATATTTTTTGTTTTATTTCATAATTTTTTTATAACATATTACCAAAAATATTGAATGGAATTGATGAAACCAATGAGTTTAAAAAATTATAAAAAAATTGAAGAAGATTTAAAATAAACACTCTGTCTCTCCATAACTTTTAAGTTTTTTTATTTTCATATAGCAATTCAATTTTTTTTAAGATTTAACATTACAGGAATGAATTTGAAGAATTGACACAAGATCAATGTTTTACGAAATTTTTATACATTTTTAAAGATTTAAGAAAATTGTCATCGTATATTACCATAATTTGATTAAAAAAACTTTTTTGTTGCCTTTAGGTGAATAAATTATTTATTAAAATGCATGTGGCAACATGGAGGAAAATAAAAGTTATATTAACATAATAATTAAGCTTTTAATGGAAGTTTCCAATCTTCAGATTCATTGCGGTACCAAATTTGTGATTTGTAATTTTATAATTACGTAATTATTACAAAACAAAGGAGTATATAGTTTCTACTTCAAAACTTTATCATAGATATGACCACAATCCGCTTTTGATTATATTAAATACTTGTAATTCGCGATTTTAGTATTTCTCTAGATTAGGCGTTTAAACGTATTTTGAAGGCAGCCTACACTCTCGTAAAGACGTTACGGAATGAAATGGCCTTTATCTTTTCATATATCACGCTTCCACAGTCTTCATCTTTATCTACCTCGACAATTTAAATTATTTTGAATGAATTCAAGCGTTTTTTTCCTAACAATTACTCTCCATAATTTTGTTTTCCATGTATTATGTATTCCATATAATCCTTGTATAATGTAAGTCACTGGTTATGTAATATTAAATAACGAAAGAAAGCTTAACAAGTAATGGAAAAAACCAAGTTACAAAAAAAACATATTTTCAAATTAAACAATGTTCCATAATTAATTAAAAATTTCAAATTTAATTGCTGAGTGGCACAGTGGTTAGAGTGCCGATCTTTCGAATCCGAAAGACCCGGTTTTGAATCTCAGTGAAAGTAAAAGAACTCTTCTGGTTTTCAACTCCACTCAGCCACCATTGGCTAACAGTTTTCTAGTTAACCACTCAACGACAGTAGCCTGACAGTTTAACAGTTGAAAAATTTTTTTTTTTGAATCCAACCTTAATCGATTCTAAAACAATATTATTAAACACAATTCCTTTTAAGTGTAATATTTAAAATTCCAAAAACGTTTCTTTACTAAGAACTTATTTAAACAATGTCTTACTATATATATTATTTTTTAATAATGAAATGATTAATTTATTTTAAACAATAGAATACTTCTGTTCAAAAACAAATTCCAAAACATTAGATTGATTACTTAAAATTCAGATAAGTAATAATGTGTAAATATTTTAAAATTTAATCGATTGTCAAATCAAAAAAAAAAAAATACTTGTTGTATAATTTTTTTTTTTAAATAATATTAATATTACAAGAATAATTATTAATTAATTAAATAATCGTTTTGAAAAACAATTGGAATCAACAAACATTTTTAAAAATTACATAATAAAAAAAATTCAATAATAAAATAATCATCAATAATCATGTCCCAAGAGACATGAGGCACATCTGTAAGTTAATTTAAAGAAACGTGAATTTTTCGCATTTCTTTTAATTAAAAATGTTAAACATTACCAGATAGATATTATAGATTATACTAAGTATTTACTAGCATCTTCTTATATCAACATTAGAAAACATCGTGACCTTTTGATTATTTTATTACTTTTTGGAATCTTTATGCAATGATTTAAGGTTATTTATAAAAAAAAAAAGGTGCAACAGAAATTTCAATAAAAGAATTGAATTTTGTATCTGTAAGGTCAAATTAGCAAAAAAAAATAGTTTCCTTATACTCTTTTCAAATCTTTTATTAGATACATGTTTATAATTTTAATCGAAAATATTTAAATCTAAGTGAAACAAAATATTAAATCTGAAGATGCTACAATACTTTTCTTTGCATCATCTTTTATGTTTTACCTTCAATAAATTCAAATTCTTTTAACTCTTCATATAAATATATAGAGTGTTCCATTAAAATTAAGTATATAAAGTACATTTAATTGATCATTTTTGAATACTTTAGACTTTTATTAAATCTTTCCTTTCAATAAATCTTGAGCTAACACATATACAGACCTGTATGTTTCAAGGACCAGTACAATTACCATTACCATTACCTGATATTCAAGTATTTTGCAAAAATTTTCATTCATAAGGTCCAATACTTGTGAATTGACAATCAAAAAATTTTAATTCAAACCTATATAATATTGAATATAATATAATGATATAAATGTATGAATTAAAATATTTGCAAAATACTTGAATACTTTGGAAATAATTCATTTCTTGATATTTAAGTGTAGTACAAAAGTAATTAAACTCAAAATGAAGGAATTACAAGTATTTTTACTGGATTCTTTTACTTATACTTTAATTTTGTAAATATCAAAATCTAAGTAATACTGGATCTTGGCAAAAAGTAATGAGTATCAAGTAACGGTAATTGCAACTGTACTTAAGTACCATTTTACTCAGTATTATACAGTGAACTTAAGTAATCCTTATATGCTATAGTTTTAACTGTATCTTAAAACGTGGAATAGACCTAATAAATCTAAATAAATTATTTTTTAATTTATTATTTTAATTTTGGTTTGATTTTTTTTAATCAAACTTTGGCTGACACACCCTGTACATTTACTTTTTTTTGCACAACTGTATTTTTATATTATGATGTTATGTTGATTCACCACAATTAAACTTGGAAAAGTCTAACATTTACAACAGGATAAAAATTACTTTAACCGGATAAAACAATTAGTTGTTGCAATGGTTTTTAATTTTTGAAGGTTAAAGAATCATTTATATAGTATTTGTTTTAACAAGATTCTAAAAATACAAATATTATGTGATGTACATATTAATTAAAATAATCAAATTGACTTATAAAACTGGAAAAAAAAATAAAACGAAAAGTGAGTATTGGATTTGATCTTTTTAGCATTAATGGGCGAAAAATATTCAAAGAAGGAGTATCTTTTAAACAGCTTAAATGAAAAACTTTAAATTTTTAAAGAAGTTGGATCCTTAGTACGAATCATTTAAAAAATATTTTTGTGGCGCCAACTGTTTAAGAGTTGTAATGTAACGGGTCTAAAAATGAATTTTGCTATTTTTAAACACCTGTAACTTGAATACCTATTCAAATTTTTTTTAAGTAATATACAAAAATTAACATACTAATATTATTTTTCAACATGTGCTAAAGATTTTTCTTAATTTCAGACGGCTTCTTTAAAACTAAAGACGGTGTCTCTAAGTTTTTAATAATTTTTGCATATATAATGAATTCTAAGAAATTATCCAAATTATGGTGCAAGTCTCAATTTATATCCTTTAACTGGCAAATTTTAAAGGAAGGGGAAGTCAGATCTTTTAGAATCAGCTCAAGAGAATTTGGGAACCTTCCCTATTCAAGGGCTTTTTGAACTTAAAAATTAAAAATTTTTTAAAATCTAATTTTAAATCAGCAACACATGTTAACACATGTTAACACGTTTTCATGATTGCATTGGGCTTATATTCTAAATATGAATTTCATTATTATTCAGAATTAATAATGAATTGATGAAATAAATAACCAAAATTACCCAAATTTCAGTATGAAATGTTTTTGGATAGATATGTTTTTAATAAACCTTTTTTTTTCATCATTTGTTTAGTTTAAGAATATGAACTTCTACTATAAGTAAAAACATTTTCAAGAGCATTAGCATGTATTTCCTTATTAAATGTGTTCCTCAAAGTTGATAATGTATATGTGAGTACCATTTAGCTAAATTTAAGAATAACATTAACACTTCCGCATCCCCCATAATCCAGATATCCCAAAAAACTTCCACCATAATCCCAAGTCTTTCCATATCCCCATCCCTAGAGCCAAACTGTACATTTGTATCACAGATTTCCTCCTAGAGTTTGGCTCAATTTAAGAACAACATTAACATCTTTCTTATAAATAAGCCATCGAATTTTCCCCATCCCCCACAATCCAGAAATCCCAAAAAACTTCCACCATAATCCCAAGTCCTTCCATATCCCCATACCTGGAGCTAAACTGTACATTTGTATCACAAGTTCCCTCCTAAGGTTTGGCTCAAAAAGTGTGTGGTTTTGGTGTGTTAAAATCGTAAACTACCCAAAGAACACTACCCATTCCCTACATGTTTTCCTCTTTAAGTGCCAGTATTGTTAAAAAATAAAACAAAACACAATAAATCTATTTATTTAAAATTTTATTAAATTTTGTTTTACTTATTTTTTTTTTTTATTTTTTTTTCTTTATTTAATATTTTTTTTTTTACTCTTTAATAATTTTTATAGCTAAATTCATCATTAATTTTATATATAATAATATTTTTTTTTTATATCTATATATAAGGTTGTCCATTTTTTTTTCTCAATAAAAGTTTACTTAAATCAATTTCCTTAAATTCACTTTGTGTTTTTTATTTCATTTCTTTAATGAAACTTTTTTAATTTATTTATTTAATTTTTTTTTAATTATTATTTTATTTTAATATTTTTTTTTAATATTTCACAATCATAATTTTTTTTTTTTTTTAATTATTATTTTTAATATTTAAATTAATTATATAATAATTTAATAATTAATATAAACAGTACTAAACTATTTACAAATTTTTAATAAAATAACTTTTTATTTTAATTATTTTTCTTCAGAGTTTTTTTTTTTTAAATTTCATTTTAACAGTTTGTTGATTTTTGTTAATTATTTACTTAAATTATTTTAGTTAATAATTTAATTTTAAATTTATTTTTATTTTTTTTTTATTTAAAACATGTTTTCTTTTGTTTCCTTTTTTCCCCACATTTTTATGCATTAGAATCATCGCATTTGTATGTAAAATTAAATAACAAAAATTATTTTATATTTATATATTAAATTTATTTAAATTATAAATTATATAAAATTTAAAATATATAAATTTAAAATTAGTAGAATAATTTTTTCAACTACAAACTGAAATTGTCAATACAAACTATACAAGTTTAACTTTTTATCTAAAAAGATGTTGGTCTTATAAGGCAAAGATTGAAGGAAATGTCATTAGATTGAATTTTTTTAACACGTTGCGTACCAAGATAATTTTAAGGGCGATAACTAAAAGACCCTTTTATTTTGTATAAATTAAGTATTCTCTTAAGTAAACTGATTTACAATAGTTTTGATTTCAGAGAGTTTTTAAAACTCATATTTAGCACTTAATATTTTATAGAGTCATTATATGGCACTCAATGCTTTAAGAGTCATTATAGGGTTAATATTATAGCATAGTGAGTCATGTGAAAGATTTATTTAGCCAGAAAAATATTTACACAGATAAAGAATACTATTTTTGAACTCATATGTCTAGTAGACGATTTTATTTTAGTGCAATAAATAGAAAATGAAAAACGCAGAGCTATGGGTTTATGAATGCATTTTAGAAGGAAATAAATTATTTTATAAATTATATTTGTATTAGATACATTTAAGTTTATCTCTAACATTCATTGAATTATTTTCCTTAGTCTCTTTAGTATCTTTAACTAATTAACTAATTTACATGTTAATTTTAAAGTTAGGTTAGAAAGTTGAAAAAATTATTTTAAATTTAAAAATTTCTACAAATTAATTTAAATTTTATTTATAATTTAAATAATTTTTGTTACTTTAAATTTCTTTATTTTACTTTAGTTATTTCCTATAACACATCTTACCATGTTCAATTAGAATTAATTTAAAAATTAAATTAAATTTAATTTAAAAAAAAAACGATTTATTCTAAAATGTCAAAAATATATGTAAAATTTATTTACAACTCTTTGTTTCGCATTTTTGAAATGAGTGAATCTTTATATATGTATGTATTTTAATTATTATTGAAATTAGTTTTTATAGCCGAAGATGTCAAGTTGCTAATGGTAAGAGAAATATAGTCATTTATTTATTTATATACAATCCCCTACGACCTACCACATATATGTGATAAGCGTTTCCTTTTCAGGTGTAGTAGATATACTTATTAAATACTAGAATATAAATTATGTTGGTTTTTTATTAGATATGATCTGACCAGGATTTGAACCCGAATATAGTAATTAATATAATATATATTAAATAAATAAATAATTAACTGTTTTTGTTCCCAGAATTTTTCTTCAAAGTATTAAAAAATTCTAATATTAAAATTAAACTGACAGAAGTTCTTTCATTATAAATAATATTGAAATGTCATGAAATGTCATACATTTGACATAAATATTATTTAGATTTAAAATAGTGTTAGAACTCACTATTGTGAACATTTTTACTCAAGTAATTAACAAATATTCACAATTCACTTTGATATTATAAATATGATATATTTTTTATACATATATTTTTGACATTAATTTTAAAACTATACATATAAATTAGAAAGTTTTCACATGTTATTCCGTATTTTTTCATTAAAGTGTGTAGAAAAATTTTAAAATTTTATAGAAAACAAGCAAAAAACTAGAATAGAAGCGCGGTAACTTTAATTAAATACTATAATTGAAAAAAAAAATATGCAAAACTGTCAAAAAAAAAATTATATTATATATTTTCTTTTTTTTTTTTGTTAAATAAAAATTTAAAATTACGCGTGTCTTAATAACTATGGACGAATTTTCGTTTACGGGATGGGACGTGCAGTACTTTTATTTGTTGTTATTATTTTTTTGTTATACGAGTATTAGCAAAAATTTTTAATTTAACATTTGAAAATGAGTTTAAAAGATTGCAAGTTTTTTAATTATCTCAATTATTAACTTGCATATCTTTTATATTTTCTTCAATTAAACTTTAACGAAATTTGTATAGATTTTTTTTTAATTTCAAGAAAACAAATAAAATTTTGGTGTCATAATTAATATAAATTTTATGTGTGCGTTTATAAAAAAACTTCTTTCGATATATTTATCCTTCGATTTACATGATTTTATTTTAAAATAATTTTTAATTTAGTTCAGATTGAATTTTTTCTTCTATTTTACCATTTAAAATTTGTGTGTGTATGTGTTCTGTAATTACAGTTTAACACGATTTTGTTTACATTTTTAACGCGTAAATCGAGGGATTGTGTTTCTTTTTAAGATATAAAATATTATTTTTTTAAATATTTTAAATTTTTTTGAATGTTTACAATAATTTTTTGTATAATTTTAATAATAATCGATTTAAATCGATCATATTTTTGTATAAAATTTCGTTAAGTTTTGCATTTGAAATATTTTCATGCTTTTCAATTTTTTATTTTATTTTTCTTTTCTAATTTTTAGAATTACAATATTTTTTTATTTTAATTTTTTTTTTTTTATTAGGACGAATTCAGTTATAGTGCATTTAAAAATTATATTAGAATAAGTATAATTAAATAATTACATAAATAATATTTTATTTTGTATAGTAAAATTTAAATCTAACAATTAAATAATTACAATATAGGTATTATATAATAATGCAACGTAAATATTACAAAAGGAAAAACAGCTAAAAAATTTAAAGCGAGTGCTAAGCTTATTTTATATATATATATATAATAATACATTTAGATGTATAGGAGGGAAATATGTTTTACAGTTATTTTATATTTTATTATTGTTTTTTTTTTTAAGGATTTATATTTAAAATAAGGATATACTTCCAAGTAACCACCATTTCAAAGTTATTTTCAAAATACATAATATTATATAAGACTGTCAACGAGTTGGAGCCTATACATTTGTTATCTTGCTAAATGAAGTTTTGCACTTCAACTGTCAAAATTTACTAATTTTCGATTTAATTGTCAATATTCAGAAAATTTGAATTTTTACAAAATCAAATTAATTTGCAACAACTCGTGAATATCCGTACTGTAATAATAATTCGTTATTTAACTGATTAGAACATTTGATTACCAAACCGTTATTTGCTAAGGATCTACTCCTTTGGAAGGATTAAAAATATTGCTAGATTGAAACGGTGATTATTTATTCTTTTCAAAAGTTGTAAGAATCATATTTATGCTTCCTGATTTAAAGGACACAATTTGGAAGAATACCCTTAAATGAAAACTTTCATGATGAAAAAAAAATCCAAAATAAAATTTACATTATACTTAATTTTTTACATTTTTTTGTTTTGTTTTTTTTTTTAATTTACAATATAACACAGACATTTAAATTATTATGTTTATACATAGAAGTTTTGACCAAAGAACAAAAAGTTTTGACCAAATCGAAAATATTAAAAAAAAAACAGAACGACATTTTCATATACTATCTTAAGGAATGCGGACTCTTCTACTACAGACATTGATTAAATTTTCATAGGTTTAATTTTAATTAATTAATTATGATTTTTTAAATATTTTAAATTTTTAATAATTTTCTAATATTTTAATTTTTTATTTTTGTTTATTTTTGTATAATTCTATTAAGAATCTACCATTGAAATCAACAATAAATTTGTTTATTTTTTAATTTATTTTTATCTTAAGATTTTTTGTTTTTCTTTCTACAAACGATTTTTTTTTTTTTTGAGTAAATTATTATTTTATTTTTTAAATTAATATTTTTTTTTTTTATTTAAGGTTTTTTTTGATATTTTTTTTTATGAAAAATAAAACAACAAAAATGTAGGATTTTTCTACTACTACTACTACTACAGTAATAATATTAATAATAATTTAATAATTATTATGCTAAATTTATACGTAATAATTTTCTTAAATCTTTTTTTAAATTTTTTTTTATTTTTAATTTTTGGTTTTTCTCAATATTAAAAAGTAAAAAAATGCTATCATTATTTTGTCACTTTTTTTCTTTAGTTATTTTAATTTTTTTTTAATAATTATTATTTAAATTGTTTAATTTCAAATATATTATTTGGCAATTAAAAAGATAGAAATTAAAAATGTTTACGATTATTACATAAATATGTTTTCAAAAGATTTATATAATATTTAAAAAGAATTAATATCACATTTTTATAAAAAAAATTAATTTTGAAAATAAAAGTTTGAAAATTTACAATAAAATAAATATTTTAAATTTGATAACACACGTAATTTAAAGTGGAGTTGGTGAATTTAAAACGTTCCAATAAAATTTGTTTTTATTTTTTATTAAATCATTTTGTTTTTTTTTCAGATTGAAAATCGGATTGGAAATACCAGAATGAACTTTAAAAATAAGTTTTTAAAAATTTACACTTCATTTTTGAAAATAGAGCTTATTTTAAGGAATCGCAATCGTATACTAAACCTCCAAAAGCCTAAAGGATATTTGAATACAAATGTAACACAAAACAGTTACATTGATACAGATATAAGAAATCTAACAGATAAAAATTATAATGATATTTTAAAGGCTATTTCGGTCAAAAGCAATCGAATCTAATTAAAGAATTTTCATCGAAAAAACAAATGTTTATTATGTGAAAGTAAATGATAATCTGTTCTAAGAAAGCATTTTGAGATAAGGATATTGTAATTTTCCATTCTTATTTAAAAATAAGACAAAATTATAAATAGTTTGTATTAAGAAATACAGCAGTATTTTTCTAGCTGTAATAACGATCGATCCTAACCATAAGACTAGTTTTTTTTATTAAAGATACAAATAAACCTTTTTTTATCAAAAATCACAAACTAAAAACAAAATTTGCATTCCAATCAGAACGTTCAACAACTTCTTCGGATTTTTCTGTTAAAGTTCCTATAATCCGAAATTGAAATTATTTTAAATTTGTAGATTGTGTAATTAGTAACATGTATCTGGATTTTTAAGTATATTTTAAAAAAATTTTGAAAAACTGTGCTTATTTTATATGACTGCTGTGTTACACAGTTTATTAACAAACTTGTCTCAAATGCAGACAAATAGTACTAATTTATTATTAAAAACTGTCTAATTTAACAAGAAACGTTCTTCGTTAAACATTTAAGGTAAGGAGATAAGAAATTATATGTTTCACTTCCAATTCATTACGGTTATTTGACTCCATTTTAAAAAGTTCTTAAAAAACAACAAAACAATATTTGTAAAATTTGTTTTGAAAAAAATTGCATAATTTTAGGCTAAAATTTTAAAAGTACACAATTTTAATCAAATTTTAGTGTAAACGATTAAATAAATCAAAAAAACTAAAATATTCTAAAAATTTAATTAAAATCTTTTGAAACATTTGTTTGAAATTCAAAATAATTAATACGTTAACATTTTATTTTAATTTCTATTGAAAAAATTCTTAACCAAAAAAACATTTTTTTAATTTCTAATTTAAAAAAATTTCACCTTTGATTCGATATTTAATTAATTTTAAGATTTTCAATAAAATTTGGCTTTAAATTTGAAAAAAGAAAAAAATTTTTTATTATTTTCAATTTTATTTTATTTCCTACTTATTAAAAAAATTTTTTCTATAAAAAGAACCCAAATAAATTAATTTCAAAATTTTGTAAGATTTGGTAATATTTTTTTTTAATTTTAAATTTTTTTAATAATTTTTTTTTTTTAGTATAAATTGTATATATATATATATATTTTTTTTAAAGTTTATTTAAATTTAGTCATAATTTTTTGTTGTTTTAAAAGTTTGTTGCATTTTCCCAATTTTTCGTGATTTTTGTTTTTATTTTATTTTAATAATTTGGATAAATTTTTTATTTTTTGGTATTTAATTTTTTTGTATATATATAGAAAAAAACTTCAACAATATGTTTTAATTTTTGTAATTTTCATTAATTTTGATTAAAAATTGTTCAATAATAGTTATTTATGGTGTTTTTTAATAATTTTTTTTTTTAAATTCATTTTTTGTTCTAAAAAAAGATTTCAAATCTCTACACAAAAAAAAAGTAGTTGAAAAAGAAAACCTATTAAATTATAGATTTTTATATATTATATATATTAATTATAATTTTGTATTTTCAGTTTGAAATATTGTAACGTGCTAATAATATATATATATATTATTTTTTGGAAAATGGTAATTTTAATTTTTGATAATTTTTATGTAATTAATAAATTTAGAAGAGAGGTATTAATAAGAGAGTTTTCTAGAGTTTATTTCATTTTATTAAGTTTTAAATTTAAACTTTTAATTTAATAATTAAATAAATGGTAGTAATATTGATACATAACAAAATACTTAAATTTTTATTCAGAGCATAGTTATAATTAAAATAATGAAACATTTAGGTTCCTGGATGTTGATTTTTTTGTAGTTATTTGGAGAATTTACTACCACACAAAAATAAACTAAACAGTACCAACTATTTCATAATTCTTT
This sequence comes from Dolichopus griseipennis, assembly GCA_963082915.1. Lineage (NCBI taxonomy): Eukaryota > Metazoa > Arthropoda > Insecta > Diptera > Dolichopodidae > Dolichopus > Dolichopus griseipennis. The sequence continues at coordinate 50,391,792 of OY720443.1, read as the reverse complement.
AAAGATCTGTGATGGGTCAAACCATTGCTACTTTATACTCTTAAAAAATTTTATAATAATTTTTAAATAAATTAATAGCAAAACGAATGAATGAACGAGAGATTAAAAATATTAAATGTTTAGAACAAAATTATTGTTGTTCGATTTTCTTAATTAGAAATTTTTTAATTATTTAAATTTATTTAATTATTTATTTCGTTTTTGGTTTTTGTTTTTGTTTTTTTTTTTTTGGTTTTAAATTTATATCGTATAAATTTGCTCAATTTGAATATATATATATTTTTTTTTAAAGACATATCACATTTTAGTTTAAATTTTTTAAAAAATTCAAAAAAAAATTTGAAATAATTTAGAAATAAAAAATATTCTTAATCTAAAATTTTTATAGTACTTTTGCTTTTTTTTTTTTAAATTAATGAAAAGTACTTTTGCAATTTTTTTAATAAATTTTTTAAATACATTTTTACATTAATAAATATTATTAAATCCTACTTATTATTTTTAAATTAATTAATACCCTATTCACACTACGCGAAAGTAACATGTTATAGTCGTCATATTTCATGTTAATATCAATTCGTTTCAGACTACGTTTTTAGTTGTTAAATTTGACAGTTTGATTTATTAATACTTTTTATCAAAGAAAATTTTTTACATTTCTGTATTGTTTTGTTTTTAAAAAATTATCTTTCAAAATAAATTTGATATTGATTAAAATTAAGGGATATAAAAATTCATAAAAAATTGATAAATCGAAAAAATATCGATTATATTAAAAAATTGAAGTACACAACCTTGAAAAATAACATGTTAAACTGAGTAACTTGTTATTTTCACAATACTTTTGACAACTTTTTTTCATACAAATTTCTAGTTACTTGGAAATTTTAACAACTAAATAACGCGTTAACGCAGATAACATGTTACTTTCGCGTAGTGTGAATAGGGTATAAAAGAAATTTTAATATACAAAATATCCCAGGTTAAAATTTATAACGTTTAATGTAATTGGGTAGTTTAAAATAAAAAATTTGGAAATTGGAGAAAATGTACTTTTAATCACTTTTAGGTTTTAATTATTAAATCATTTCTACACGTTTAAACTCTGTTCGTTAAGGAATTAACTTAACGAACATTATGATTCCCTATTACTTATTTTTAAATAATAATTTTTTAAATTATTAAAATAAGGGTTATTCGTTCTCTCTAATATTTTAAGTTTCCTGTAAGTTTAAACGTGTGGAATTTGCTTTTATATTTAATTCATGTGTCAAAATGTTTGAAATTAAAATATTAAAAATAAAAACAAAATGATTAAAACTATCTAAATGTCAAAATTGTTTCCATTTTTATTCCTTTTAAATTTTGTCCCCCCAATTACTATACGTTTGTTAAACACCCTGTAAAAAAAAAACTAATTAATTTTATTTATTTATACACAATATCTTAATTCAAAATCTTTGTTTCTTTTCGTTAATTTATATCAAACAGTGCCTTTCAAACTTTTTTATTTTATTCTTTTATATTTTAATATTGGAGAAAATTAAATTTGGAAATAAACTCGGGTTTTTAAGGAGTTAAGGATTCGCATTTTTACATTTTTCGAAATGTTATATTGGTTTTTTTTTTTTTTTTTTTTTAAAAAATAATAGAAAATCAATTATTAAATAAAAAAAAAAAACAAATATAAATACGCACATATTAAAATATATTTTTATATGTATATTTAAGATTTCAGTCAAAAAATTAATTATAATTCGATGTTTTAGTTTTAAAATGTTATTAAACATATTCGAACATGTACATATACATACATATAAATCAAAATAAAATAAACACAAATATATATGTATAATTTATATACACTAATAAGTATTGGATGTAAATTTTTTACTCAATTCAAGAGTTCCCTAATTTGTGGTGTGGTAAGTATATATGTATATAGGTTTTATTTATATTTTTTTGAAAATTATCAAAGGTTTTTTTAGTACATAATTTACTAAATATTTGATTTTTATATTTTTGACGTATGGTAATTAAATTTTTTTATCTATTTATTTATTTTTTTTTTTTTAAAATTTAAATGGTATTTAAATTGTGACTATGTGAAATTAATTTAAAGTTGTTTCATTCGAATATTTTTAAAATACTATTTAATTTTCTATTTTTAATGTATGTGTAAAAAACTGGTGCATTTTATTTTATATGTTATATTAGTTAATATCTTGATTATTGTGATAATTCTTTTGTTAGCCATTGAAAATGAGGAATAGGGGGAGGGGATAAAACCAAACATCAACTTTGTTAACAATTTGTTAACAAATATCAATATCAACTAGAATTTTAAAAATTGTACCAAAGTTAAAAGTTTGACAATCCATGATAATAATATTGATAAGCAATTTATTAATACATATACATAAAAAGAATGCAAACACCAAAATTGGAAAATTTCAAAAATATTTTGAACTGTCAATTCAAAATTAATTTTTTTTGGAAACTAACCAGGGATGCGTAAAAATATTTAAAATAATCAATATAAAAATCGAAATTTCAGCGATGAGTTAATATCGAGATGAAGTAGAGAACTTATCTAAATTTTATTTAGTGTTTTTGATTATTGTTTGACATTATTTTATATTGACAAATGTGTGTGAGTGATTTAAAGACCAAATTATGACATAAGTGAACAAAACTTCTTTGTTCAAGGGTAATTTACCATTGAACTCAGTTTTGACGTTTTATACGAGTCATGTACAACATGTTATAAGTCAAAAATTAAGGCCCAAATTGCGAGTGTCAACTATTGGTTGATAAGCGATATTTGTCGCCTAAATTTATCAATCGATTATGTATCGATATTGTAAATGTCGCTTGTCAACTTTAGGTTGATAAAATTGTGAATTTTTCTTTGTCAACGGAATTTCCATATTGCAAATGTCAATATAGTTGATATTGTCAACTTTGTTTAGCGCCAAGAATTTTTTGGTTGATTGTAAACAAAAAGTGCTTGTTTTTTTTTCAAAATTATTAAAAAACTATTTAAAATATTTCCAAAAATGTAAGTATTTTACTTTCTTGATAATTATTGCTAGAGTTGTAAAAAATTGATGTTATGTACATGTTTTTAGGAATGAAAAAAAAAGTAAAGTGGTCAGTAATAAAACACAATTAAACAGATTAGTGGAGTTGATGGAACTAAACCAAAACATAGCTATGTCAAAAAAATATCTTAGATAAAAAATGGTAAGAATTTGCAACTGAATTAAATATTCTAGGACCTCCTGAACGTGACTGGCATGTCTGGCAAAGGGTAAGAAGTTTTTTTTTTTTTAATTATTGTTTCTTATTTTAAATTTACATTTAATTTTTAAATAATTTTTTTAAATTATAGGTATGGAAGGACTTAAAACATAAAACAAAAAAGAAGAAAATTGGAAATAAAAAGGATATGACTAAAACTGGTGGTGGGCCAAGTAATTTTCAAACCTTTAATGATACTGAAGAGGCAGTAATACGAATCATGGAGTTGGATACTTTAAAAAATTACTAATTACTTTTATTTTTATTTTTATTGTCAAAAAAATACTCATTTAAAAAAATTTTTAAAAACAAAACTTAAATGTCAAGCAAAATTTTAAATAATAAATTGACCAACATTTTTTTTATTTATGTCATTTTATTCAACATTCACAATAATTAAAAATTTGATCAGTTGATATTCGCAATGACAAAAATTTTATCGAGCGACATAATTTATCAACTATCAAGTAGTTGATGGTTGACACTCGCAATCTGGCCCTAAGTGGAATTGTCAACTTTTAATCAGCTGTCAAGCTCTGACAGTTGATAAACTGAAAGAAATATTTAAAATAATGAATAATGACTAACAAAGAACCTTCATAACTGATATTTTAAGTATTTCACTAGATTTATGATACGCTCATATATTAATCGTTCAAAATATTTATCATTTTATTTTATTGCATTTAATTTGATTTTCATTTCATTACGTAATGTAAAATATTTTAATATTACTACTTAATAAGGTATATATATATATATATATATATATTAAAAATTTCAATATTATTTAAAATAATTTTATTTTTTGTTTGTTTGCGGTGTAATTAAGTGTTGTTATATAATATGTTAGTCTATATTAATATTTCATTTGTAATTTTGTTTAACTTTAAATTTTTCAATTATTTTATTTATATAAGTTAAGTATATTTAGTTATCGGTAATATTTTGTTTGTTTTATTTTTTTTTTTTTTTTGTATTTTTTTTTTAATAAAATATATAATGTTTAATATTTATTTTTTTTTTTTTTCAGATATTAATTATATTTATTTTTGATTATTTGTATATTGATTTTTATTTTGGGAACTTTGATTTGTGTATTTTTTTTTATTTTGTAATTTTTTTTTTTTTATTATTTTAATGTATTTTAAATTTTAATCACAATTTTTATTTTTTATATAATATCAAAAAATTATAATTTATTTAAATATATAAAATTTGAAAAAAAAGATACTATTAAAATTAAAAAAATTATGAAATAATATGTAATTTTAGTTGTTATTCAATATTTTGCTTTGAGATTTTAAAGTTCACAATCAATTGTTTTCAAAGTTTTTAAAGTTCAAGTTTTCCCATGCCCTAAAAACCAAAAAAAATGTAAATCAAAAATTACTTTACAATTATTTTAAAATATTCATAATTTGTTGGATTTTTGAAATAATACCAGACAAGGTTTAATTTAATTTTATGATATTTAAAATTTTGAAATTGCAGATTAATGTAGTTTTAATTTATTTGGGAGTTTTTAAATTATGTATTTTCGAAATTAATGGAATTTTTAATAAAATAAATTTCATTATTAAATAGTTTGCATAATTTTTAGTATGAATTTGAATGATGAATGACTACTACTGTGAATTGAAAATTTGTTTCGGTTTAATATTGATGAAAAGTTGTTAACTGTTGGATGGCAGTGATTTTTAATATTAATATAGATTTTGGAAAATAAGACACTATGGTTTATGATGGGTGTTTAAATTTTTATCCACCTTACTCTGTCAGATTTAAATATTTTTAAGTGGAAATTAACAAAACAACTAGTCGGAATCAAATTGAATATGCAATAAATGATATTGAATATCTCACCATTTGGTTTTAATTAATCATTAAGAACTTTTTTCTGCAAATAATGTTCTAAAAGTATCACTACAATATTAAAAATCATTTTTACTTATACTTTTACTTACTAAAAATGAATTCTAACGTCGAGGTTGCCGTTTCAGATTTAATTACCTACAAGGTACTTTAGAATCGCTAAAGTTTATTGTTCATAGCGTAGGCAATTTTTCATAGACAGTCTACGAGGGAATTTAGAATAGGGATGATTATGTTAAAGCTTCAATATAAACGTTTAACTTTGGAAACAAAATACCCAAGCATTTTTTTAAAAAATATAAGAAACTTTTATTGTTTAACGGCTGGGTGGCACAGTGGTGAGAGTGCCGACTTTCATGCGAGAGGCCCCGGGTTCGAATCCCAGTGAAAATGAAAAAACTTTTATCTGGTTTTCAACTCGACTCAGCTACCATTCGCCTTTGGGTTCAAATTAATGGCTTAATTAATAATTAATAATTATATATCTTTAATAAAAAACTCCATTGATACAACAATATAAACAAATTCAAAATGTAAACAAATATTTCAATTAAATAATATAACTCACTGACATAGAATACCATATAACTCAAGTACAAAATTATTACAATATAAAAATCTAAGACATTTATACATGTTATAAGGCGTAGTACAATCTCATGTTTAAATTGTATGTGGAATTTATTTGATCAGTTCTAATATATGAATATATCTCCCCTGTTCCGACATGCACATATATATAGTCAGGCGGTTTAGCCTATCACAGTGAACAGTTAGCACGTAGAGGTGCCGGCAAAAAAAAAAAAAAATTTCTACTACGCCTTAAATAGAAGGAGGTTCAGAAATTTTTTCTAAAGAAACTTTTAATGATTCTCAATGTTCCCTTTGAAAAAATTTTAAGTTGTAAGACACTTTTAAATAATTCGAATTCAACTGTTTTAAGCAATTAATTAAAAACCTCACTTAGTGAAAGATAGAAATATAATACCTCCAATAGGGAACTTACTTTATTATGTTCCTCGAACAATGTATTAAAAACCATTCTGCAAATAACTTAAAGTACGTTTTAATCATATTTTTAATATGTATTAATTATCATGGCATAGAGTTGTGTTACAAACTCGATAAGGCGTACGTACGTAAATGCATATTAAAATTGAAAATTATTGGATATTATAATAGGAAACTTAATGTTGTTTACTTTAAATATAACAGATTGCACAATTTTTTAAATTTGACCGTTGCTTTCAATTAAGATTCATAAGATTAAATATAAATATTTATACATATTCAATTAATTCAAATGTATACATGCATTTTAAATATTTTCATAAATATTTTTAACTGAAAATTAAAAAAAAATAGTTTTTAAACTGAATGTGAAAAACTGAAAATAATGGAAAAGAAAACAAAAAAAACCAAAAATAAAACAAAAAATATAATTTTAAAAAAAATTATTTTTATTTAAAAATAAAATTTTTCTTTTTTCAATTTTTTTCTCTAAATTTTTTTTTTTCTCTATGCTCATCGTAGCTTAGATAACTTCTACAAATTTTTTTAAATTTAATTTAATTTTTCATTTTTTTATGAATTAGTTTATAATCATAATTATTACATAATTATTATTTATACATATATAAATCAAAAGAATTACTATACAAACAAATATAAATTTTTTTTTTTTCATAAATTTTTCAAATACAAATTAAAAAATAAACAAAAAATAAAGTATAAATTAACATAAGGCTTTATTAAATTTTTTAATTTGAAATTAATTTCAATTACAAAAAAAATTAAAATCTTTTCAATTCGAACTAAAAGAAAATGATTTCGAACAAAAATGAAAAAAAATTGTATTTAAATTAAATTTAAAATGTCTATTAACTTGTCTTTGATATTAATGAATTTTTTTGCCAAATAAATTTATTAAAAGGTATTTGAAAACTGTGATGAGAGTTTGAATTAAATTAACAAAACACTTAAAGCGTTGCCTAAGACTGCTTCAGTGCCTAATTTTGGTCCAATTCCGTATTGCAATAAATGGAAAAGACGTAAAACCAAAATTAAAAATTTAGTTGAAAAATTGGAATAATTTTCTATTTTATATAAAAAATTTTTGGACTAAAACCTAATAAATTGCTACTTTTACTTTCAATCCAATTTAAACCTAAGATTCAACTTGAATTAATTAAAAATTGAACTTTCAGTAGTTACCATACCATAGTAGTTACCACAGTACTTTAAAAACTATCTATAAAATTGCAAGAAGATTTAACTAGAAGAAAAGAAAATTTCACTAAATTAAACTAATCGTGATTATAAATTTTTTAAAAACAGCTCATAAATTCATAAAAAATCGAATTTTTACAATTTAGAGGGCATTTAAGAAAAAATGTAATCAATTTACAATATCAACAAGAAGTAATAGAAATTTTTTAATTTAATTTAATTTACATAAAATAAAACCTTTGTATATGGTTCTATTTATAAACAGCCATTTACATTTTCTTTTAGTCAAAAAATTTAAATGATTTTCTCAATTTTTCTTTTTTTTTAAATTAATTCCAAAATTAAAAATTTAATTTTTTTTTTTTTAAATAATTATTATGCACTTTTATTTTTGTATTTTAATACCTCTTCTTATTTATTGGAAGAGAAAATATTTGAAATTAAAATAAAATATTAATATAAAAAAAAAAAAAAACAATTACTTACTAATAGATACAAATTAAATTAATTAAATCAAATTAAAAAAAAATATATATATATTTAATATAATATTATTTAAAAAAAAAAACATAAATTTTAAATTTTTCATTTAAGGCAAATAAAAAGCTATAATATTTTATTTTTATATTTAATATTATTTTTTAATTAAAGATTACACATATAAATTTTATTTTCTTTTAGTCTTAATTTATATGAATTTTCTAAAAAAATTATTATAAATTTAATTAAAAAAAACAAAAAAACAGAAAAAAAACAAAAAAACAAAAAAATAATCATATATTTATTAGTGAAGATTTTGTAATAGGATAATAATATATTTTGTTATAAGTCATATTATATATTTATATGTATCTGAATATTTAATAAAATTTATATTTTATATTATTTAACATTTGCAAAATTTATATTAACCCTTTGAAGCCGTATGTTACAAGTAACACACAATTGAACAAATATTAGTAATGTTGTATTGCAGAAAATATTATTTGTAAATTTGAAATGTAAATTTTTAAATGTAGTTTTAAACAAATGTAATACAAATTTTGCCAAAGTTGACATTTGAAAATCGAACGTTGTCGACGCACAAACGCCTGAAAGGTATAAATAATCAGTAAATTGGGTAGAACTAAGTATTTTTTTTGAGCTTTAAAGTAAATTTAATATGATTTTGTAGATTTGAATTTTTAAATTCTACTGTATTCAAATAATTTTTTGGAATATACAATAAACAAACTTTTGATTAGGGTTAAATTTATTTTACAATTTAATATTAAAATATTAGAATAACTTCTGTAGGACAATACACATTCCAATTAAATTGAATAATTTGAGACATATATTTTAAAATGGCAAAAACTGTACTTGTATTCAAACTATAGTACAAATTATTAAATTTAATATAATTAAATAAATATTGCAAATTATTTCAAATAATATAATGTACAAATTTAAAGTAGACTATGTGTGATTGAAATATTTAAAGACTTTATTTCAAATAGAAAGTATCTGGAATCGATATGTGTCAATTGAAGTTTGACGCTTAGATTTTAGACTATAGATATCAAAGATTATGAGAAGATCTAGCACAGTCAAAATTGAATTAATAAAATGCTATTTAACACAAAGGGGACTCTATTTAATATAAAGCTCTTGTTATGAATTTATTGGATTATATTTCTTAGATTTAGAGTTTTTATTACACACTTGCTATCGCGTTTAATGAGATGGACTCCAATTATTATCGAATATATTTATGTTAATAAACTGGTAATGGTGTATTATTTAAAAATCATAAATTAATAAATTAAAAAAAAGATACGATGAAAAGCATTGAAAATAAAATGTGGTACTTTTTATACAACTTGTTATAAGAAAATCGCCTTTAGAATTTAGATACACCATGTATCGCTTAGATAAATTTAGTTATTAACTTTAATTTATAGTGAACAATAAAATCTCTTCAACAAAGCTAAATATTGGATAAATTAAATAATTAATAATTCTACAAAATAAAATATAAATTATAATAATAGTAGTGATATTAAAAATAAATAAGAAAACAAAAAAAAACTTTATTTTTTTTTTTTTAATTTTGAATTCGTTATGCAAATTGCGAATCACTATTAGTTTATTATTTTATTATTTAATATGTATTGTATTGCATAATAAATTTTTCATTTCTATTTAATGTCTTCTATTTATTTTAATTTAGTATTTTTGCCTAATTATTAATTAGTTTAATCAGATCCTATTAATTTTCTCACATAAAAATATACTTTTATCATTATCCTTTTTTTGTTTTTTTTTTTTTTTTTAATTTTTTTGTAAAATTCTTTGTTTTTTTTAATATAATTGAATTATTTTTAATTGTATGTTTTTTTTTTTCTCCTGTTACTTATAATTTTTCTAACGACGCCATTTTTTCTTTAAATTTTTTTCTGTCTTTATTAATTGTTTTTAAATTTTTTTTTTTTTTAAGAACTTGTTCTGTTTAAAGAAGAAGGATCTTAAGTAAATTTTTATAGTGTTCATGGAAATTATTGATGGTTTTTTTATGTATTAATGAAACTATTAGGAAACAGTATTTATAATTTAGGTACAAAATATAAACCTTGGAATCTGAATAATTGATTAAATATCGGAGTTTAATATAGTCGGAGTTAAACCAATTATTAACACAAAAGATAATTAATCTTCATTAAAGAAACATGTACTCAATTTACAAAGAATGTAAAAAAAAAAAAATATGCATAGAGTACATTCAAAAAGAGTACCCAGAGTAAATTCCATACCTATAGTACATTCTGTAAGTATGTACCTGAGTGTTTTAAACAAGCATACGAAAAATTTATCCAATAATTATTCCCACAAAATGTATTTAAGAAGTTTTCCTAAAGTCTATATTCAAGAAGTATTCACAAAAGTACTTACACAGTACTCATAAATTGTATTCAATAATTATACAAATATGGTAACAGTGTAAGCATTTTACAAGTATCCGTAGAGTTTATTCCTAGAAGTATTTAAAAAAATGTATTCATGGAATTACAAAAGTACTGACAAACTGACAAACTGTAATCAATTTATTGAAATTAAGTGTATTTAAAAAGTACATGAGTACTCAAAATGTAATTAACAAGAATCATATGTATCACATTTGCTCTATCTATTTAAATTAGCTCAGTTTAAGCTTTACTTAAAGTATAATTAAAAATATAATAGAGCTACTATTAAAGTTTTATTGTATATGTATATTTAACTCTACATGAACACAAATAATTTTTTTACGTAAAATCCTTTCAGAACAAATCCTTAAAATATCAAAAAATATTTTTATTTTTTTTTTTTGTCTTGAATTATATAATTAATAATTACATATTCATACAAACATATTTTGTTATAAATACAAATACAATAATACAAATATATTTTATTGAAAAAAAAAAAGTAACTAAAGTTTTACTTTATAAATATTAAATTGAAATTAATATAATATATACTTGTATATATTTATAAAAAAAAAAAAAAGAATTAACTTTCATATTTTTTTTTTTTTTTTTTTTTTTTTTTTTTAATTTTTGAATTTAACTAGAATGTTTTTCTATTTTTTTTTTTATTTTTAATTTTTTATTTTTTTAGTATTTAATTTTTTTAATAGATAAAATCTTTTTGTTTGTTTCTTTTTTTTTTTTTTTTTTTAATTATAATTTTATCGTAATTTTTTTAACACTATTTTTTTTTTTACCTCTTAAACTCATCACTAGATGGCATTTTTTAAAACTTAAAAATTACAAATAATAGGTATAATATAATAATAATAATATTTAATTAAATCTATTTTAATTAATTAATTATTAAAAAATTAATAAAACAAAGAAAAAAAAAAGTTAAATTCAAATAATTGAATATATATTAAAATGATGGGTGTTGTTGTTGTGTTTTTTTTATTTTCTACATCTTCCTTTCTCTTCTTTCTTTAGGCAATATGTGATCCATCCATATTTGTTTTTTTTTTTTTGTTTTTAATATTAAATAAATGCAAAAAACAAAAAAAAAAAAATTTAAAAAAAAAAAAAATTATTTAATAATTTTTGACATTTGACATGTTCGATTATGTAAATAATTTTTCGATTCTCGACAAATAATATTCGCTTTTAGTTTTGCGTTTCATTTTTGCGTTTTGTTTGTTTTTGTTGTTTTATTTGATGTATATATATAAATGTATATATATATGTCAACATTTTTAACTTCAACTTTTTTCTTTTTTTTTTTTTTTTTAAACAAAATTAACAAAAATAATTATTTAACAATTTATGTTGACATATATAAAAATGACGGTTAACAATAATGACGAACACCATCTAGGGAGAGAACTTGCTTTAATTTTCATTGTTTTTGTCTGTTTGGTTCTGAACATAAGAATATTCCTTCTACACTAAATATTGAAGTTTCTGAAATATAAAAAAAAAACAAAATAATGGTTCAGTTAATTAATTAAGGTTTTTTTTATTATATAATATTTAATTATATATATTTTTTTTTTAAATGAAAGTTATTAAAACAAAACAAAGAACAGTAACGTATTTATATTGTGTTGTATCCTTAATTTGTACATTAAATTCTTAAAAATGAATAATGAATGAAAACCAAATAAATTGGCACTTTATACAAATTTATGTCATCCTAAAATTATGCAAAATATTTTTTTTACGGAAATGTCAATTCTATTAGATTTTTTAGACTTCAGAATTAGAAAAATTTGGAAACAACAAACATATTAGAAATTAGAAAAAAATCTTTAAATATTTTGAACTTCAATTACATCGAAACTTGAACTTTATTGATCATGTAAAATAATCAATTAATAAAGGCAACCAATCATTTACAGCAGCTAAAGCCGTTTTATAACAAAAACAATACAATAGAGTTAAGATAATATGACCAAAATTTAAAAAAGACCAAATCTTGTCTACAGTGTACCTTTACTGTATGGTAGAACATTAGTGCATGCTTAATGGAAATTAAATGAAATTTCTTAAAAGTTCAAAAGAAAGTGTATAAGAGTTTGTATCGTAAAACATAGAAAGCCTGAGTCCGAATGCAAACATTTTTATTCTAATAAACATTTATACAAGGAAGCAAAAATCATGAGAATAGATAATATTATGATAAAATTAATCAGAAGTTTTTATGATAGAGAATTCAAAACTCCAGAAAATGATTTAATAATAAATATAATTTTCCACAATGAGAAATATATTAAGAAAACTTTGCTCACGGGTTTTATATAGCTGCTAAACATTTCATTTTCTTAGACAAATATGGATATATTCAAAATAAAAATCATGTCCTAAGCCAAAGTTCTTTCATATTTTATTAACAAATACATATGATACATATGATAAAAATTATATGGATTTTAATTTTAATAGTAAATAAACAAATTAAATATCTATCATGGTTATTAAAGACAGATACAAATTTATTGAATGATTTATAGAACGATGAAATTGAATATCAAAATCAATTTCAAAATCCTAAGTTTTATTCTGTATGCAAAATTTATCTAATAATTAAAGAGTATTAAATTTTTCATTAAAATTATATAATATTATGTAATTTATTATTTAATAAAATCTAAAATTCCTATCATTCACTGCAATTTAAAACCATATATTTTAAATTTAAATGCAAACCAAATTTTACACAAATTTGACGTATTTAAGATTAATTCTATACACAAAATGAAACCAATATGTTGAAAATTTATATTACCAATAAATCTGCAACCTGGTCCTACATTCCAGTTAATATACAACCATTAATAAATATAAAACATTTTAATTTTCATGTCCTTTCTATTTTAAGTTTTAGTATAGAACTTTATGTCATTTGAAAAATATCACAATTGGTTTTGGTTATATATTGAATAATAGAATAATTATATTTCATTTTATTTACAAAATTAATATTTTATTTCCTCATATTTTTTTTTGTATTTAATTTATTTAAAAAAAAAATGTCTGCTTAGTTTGGAAAAGTTTAAGTTTTCCATTAATTAAAAAGAAGAGTCAAAATAAAATATTGATTTTAATTATATAACAATGGAAATGCAAAAGAAGCATTTAATTCTTTTTTTGTCCTATATTTTACATATAAATGGTAATAATTTTTCCCTATATTTCAAGGGTATTTTTCATCATTTTCCAGTTTAAATACAAATCCCTCCATGTTGAATATTATTTAAAACTTTTTTTAAGTTGTTTTTACTTGAGCCAAAAACAAAACTATAAACAAAAACTGTGAAAACTTTTTTTATCAATCCGTTTCATTCGAAAACTTTGTTTTGAAAAACAAAAAAATTATTAAAACAGTTTTTTTTTTAATATTGTAACAATTTTTTTGTTACATTTAACTTTAATGAAAATTTGAAGGAACTTATGCGTCACTAAATAAACAATTGAAATGAAAATTTGGTGGATTTTCCCAAATTCCGGTAAAACTTTTAACCTACATTTGTTCTTTTTTCATAGGCTAGTTCTTTAGAAGCGTGTACTCATATAGCTTTCGAATGCTGTAAAGTGACAATAAAAAGGCATTTTAGGCCGTAGTTTGAAAGTAATGTCAATTTTTAGTTTCAATTTCAACAATTTCAAAGGTTAAAAAGAGGTTAAAAATTGATTTATAGCCCTTTAATTTTAAATCATAGCTCAACAAAATAAAATTTTTATAGCTTTTAAAATGAGAATTATTATAATATAAATATTACTGAAGTAAGGATTACTTAGGAGGTAAGGGAATGTATTATACCTTTAAATTCAGGCATCGAACCTAAATCTAAAGTAAGAGAATATAAAATTTATAATAACAAGTCGATCTCTAAGCAAAATTAGCCTGGTCAAAACCTTAAGGTAAAACAACCTAATTTGTGTAATTCTCATATGTAGGTTATTCTCAAACTTCAATAAATTACCTTGATAAAACTGAAAATTGCGCTCTACCCTTTAGAGACATCTCTATCTAAATTACTGTTAGTCTACTGAGCACTCGTCGAAATATTGGAGCATGAACTCTTTTTTATGAATATTTTGTAGATATTAGCACTTTTTTTTAATATATTTAATTAAAATCAATATTGCCCCCTTTTAAACAATTGCAGTGTGGCACCGAAGAGGCCTCAAATGCATATTTCTACACAGTAAAAATTCTTAGATGTTTTAAAGAATATGGAACATGCTTCCATTCAATTTGTTCCCAAAAAACATATTTTTATTTGACCAGATTAATTTAAAAAATCTAATTTGATCAAAAATATTTGGGAAAAAAAAATTCAATTTCCAGAATTTATACTCACAATCTTACCATTGTGTATTTTAAATTTTAAAATAATTTCCTAATCCCATGAAATACCCTCAATTTTTTCGAAATTAATTCTTAAATTACAAGAATATTAACACTTTAAACCTAATTTAAATTATAAAACAAATTTAAAATAAACTATACCTTTCCTGGACAACAATCAGTCAAAAAATATAATCAGTCCAAAAATTAAAACTCACGTCCGTAATAATACTATATATACCATTGCGAATTGATATCCGTTTAAAATTTTTAAAACATTCCATTAAAAAAACAGGACGAATAAATACAGTTTTGTTGAATTATGGCATTCAAAAACCAGGATAATGAAGCAAAACAGATGTGAAATAAATATAAAAAAATATTTTACATTTTTTTTAGTAATGTTTATCAGTAGTCAGAGTTTCATTCAAATAAATTCATCCATTTGTCCTGGGAAATGGAAATATTTTCATATTACAGTTCGAATTTTGAATATTTTTCTATTTATAAAAACCAAAAACAATAACAAAAAATTCCTAAAAAAATTTCTGAAAACTAAAAATAAATCAATAACAAATTTTTAAAAAAACAAATTTTACGATGCATGTGGGCGGACGCCAACATCCAAAAAAGAATTACAAAGAAGCCAATAAACTTTTTTTTTATTACAAATTTCTGGGTAAAAGCGATTTTCAGGTTGTACGAAAAAGGTCCACAAGAAAAAAGTCCCCAACACAAAAATGAAAATGTCACCAATTAAAGGTAATTTTTTCATATGCACAAAGCCCCCCAAAGAAAGGAAAAAAATCCCAAAATTAAATACTTGGCTGCTGACATAATTATGTATGAAAAAAGTTAGAAGGGTTTTCAGAGTTCGATACCAAATCAGGGTTGCAATATTTTGTTTAGAGGGGATTTAGGTGCGGCAGGCCTCATTATACTAAATGCTTCGTTGCTAACATATTATTTATGAAAAAATGGTAGGAGTTGGTTACAAAATCAGGAATCCAATAAATTATTCAGCGGAGGTTTGAGGTTGGCAGCTCCCAATTATTAAATGCTACAATAGGAATAGAATGAACTCATAGTTGTTATTTTCTGAAAAAGCAAAGGTTTTGCTTTTTTCACGAACATAGAAATTTAAGGTTTTGGTATTTTTAATATGTATAAAGTCCCAAAAATACAATTTTTAGAAAAAAAAGTCCTAAAAATTTTATACAAATTTTGAGAACTTTTTTCATTTTTATTTTTGGAAAAATTTTCGTCTTGGGGCCTTTTTTCATACAGCCCAGTATTAAAGCATAATAGTTTTCATAACATAGTTTCTTTTTCAAAATACGATTGTATAAAAGACACACTTGGTAAGTTGGTGTAAGAGACACATAGTGGGTTATATAATAATATAAAAGCTTGATTTATAATTAACTATGCATTTTTATATTTATGATGCATAAAAATCGCATTTAAATGGATTAAAAAATGCAAAAAAAAAAGGATTTGAATATAATCGATTGAAAAATTGATAAAAAGGATATGCAAAAGTTTCATATGTCCTTTTTATTTGGTAAATTTCATATGCAAGTTTGTATCTGACCTGTCCCAGATATAAGTACAATAAAAATAAAAGGACTCTTTATTTTATAATTAATAGGCAGTGTGGTAGTTGTGTTGGTAGAGAGAATTGATATCATTCTTATAAGCCAAAAAGAGATAGTGTTTTTATATGAAAAGGATTATGTTACGTTGAAATCCTCAAATAAATACACATAGTTGCTAACTATGATGTAGGATAATATTTAAAATTCTCTTAAAAGAATCCTTGTACAATATTTATAATATGTATGCTGAAATAACATTTTGTGAAAGTGCAAATACTGTCTTTTCCAAAAAATATTTAAAGGATTCAAATTTTCAGGACATTAATTTTTTTATAAGCTCTCTTATAATATGGAACTCATGTATTTTAATAACATCCATATATGTATTTAAAAATCATGAAATTTAAATCTTATGATTCGATTTAAGTATTTTATAGGACATTGTTACATTTTTAATTTTCTGGTAGTTGGAGAATTTATATGGAATTTATGGAAAAATGTCAAAATATGATAAGCATTTAAATTTCATTTTAATTCTACAATTGGAAAAAGCGGGAAGATATTTGTGTTGTTTTAAAGTGATGTAGATCAATAGTACTTAAAAATCAATTCGCCTATTAGTCAGGGGAGTGTATGTGAATGAAGCTTCGTCTCCTAATAGTATTTTGAGCAATGAGAAGTAGAAAAAGGTTCTTTGAATTACAAGTTTATTAAATATTATGCTTAATTTTTATAAGTTCTCTTGTAATATGGAACTCATGCATTTTAATAATATGTATTTAAAAATCATGAATGAAAATCATTAAGCTTAATGTTTAAGAGACTAAAGGAATGTAACCTGGGCTCTTAATAATGCGTCGGGAGTTTCCCCAATCGGAAAGTTTCCTTTGATCACTTGTTTAGTATAATGTTCTGGCTTTGGGCACCACTGTCTTAATTTCGAATTCCTATATATGAATCTTCAAAATTCGTCAAGCTATGAAAAACTAGAGAAAGATTCCAAAATAAATTTTACTAGCTTAGTAACACCGATATCTCAATCCTTAAGAGCGCGTTCTGATAAAGCCTATATATAAGACATAAGACTAAAAAGTTTCTATAATAAAATGCTTTACATCTTACTGACTAAAGAAACGAGAGTTCAAAATTCTAGAAAACTTATTCGAATGTCCCCTACTTCCTTAACAATGCAAATGTCTGAGCCATGAGGAGAAAATCGAAGGTATTACGAAACTAAACCTTATGTTTTATTAAAGTTTTCTTCTTAAATGGTTTTGGAAATTCACAGACTCCATCTGCTGATTTCATTTTGATATAATTGTATGTATGTATATGTAATTACAATTTTCCAGTAAGTTAAGTATTTGGAGTAATAGTAAAGAGATGCTCTGAATTTTTTTTTTTTTTTTTAAATTTTTATGAAATAATAATGAATTGTACAAAAATGGGAAAACTTTAATTTAGCAACTAATCAAAAACTTGAAGCAAATAAATACAAAAAAACAAACAAACAAAAGCAATATTTTGTGTGTGGCGTGGCGCCTTTTTAAAAAATCATAATAATTCTTAAAATCAAATAAGAAAGAAAATTTTTGCAAAAATTATTTTTATTTATTTTCTTTTCTTATAATAAATAAAACAATATTCAAGTTTTTTAAAAGAGATCCCCAGCTTGCTTGTTGTTTGTTTGTTTTGCGTTTTTTTGTTTGTGTTATTAAAATAAAAAAATTTAAAACTTTTTCTTAATTTTTTATTAAACAAAAAAAAAAGAGTTTAATTTTCATAAAAAATAAATTGATAAAGTTTTTTAGAAGAACCAAAATAAAAAAATGCAATTATTTTTACAATCTGGTAATGATGTTGGCTAACAAAAGGATACCAAGGAAGAATGTTGCAAATGTGTAATAGGCTTATGTAATAGTTTTGCGCAATAATTATTAGAGTTCCATTCAGTATTCCAAATAACTAGAATGCTCTTAATGAATCCATTTAAACAATAGGCGACCTATGCTACGAAATACCAAAAGTTTAATAGAAATGATATATCGATTTTCATATTTTACTAAGATATGCCTATTCAATAATTGAGAACCTAGAAATTGAACCTTAAAATTAAAAAAAAAATGCTAAGTGTATATTCTGATCATTTTTATTCTATGCCAAATCTTAATTTGATTGGTTTTCTCAGTCGAATTATCAATTGATTGGATAATGAATTGAGTAAAATTCAAAATTCAAGAAATAGTTTTATCCAACTCGATTCGACTACAAGCATTGAAGAAGTCTAAAATCTGCATGTCTTAGACGAAATAATTGTATTTGCAAAATGAAACTCTTCGGTTTTCTATTTATTTCATAGATATTTCACTCAAAACACACAATACTGGGATAAATATGTTATATTTATACCCATGATGCAAAACGAGTTTTTGAATACACATTAAATGAATAAGTTCTAAAAGCATGGATAAATCCTTCAAGCATGTACTTTGGAAAAGCTACTGCTCTATATCTAATTTTTTAATTTTAATTTACTTTGTACCCTGATATTGATACCCTTATCTATTAGATGGTACAGGGTTATTCATATCATTTGCCTTATCTTATGGCATATCTAAAAGAAGCAAATCAAGTTATTAACGTTATCTTTCCCACAACACAAAATTAATTAATTCAATTTATCATCATTTTAAAACGACGTAAATCGAGGTATTTCTTTATTTTATTTTTTTAGCATTATTTATTCAATAAAAACAATACAACTACTAAACTTTTCATGTTAAAATTTTTGCAGTAGAATTCTTAGAAGTACACAAAAATTGGCGCGCCAGTTAAATTTGATATTGGGTGTTATAAATGAAAATTTATTTAAAGTATCTCTCATATAATCGTTATAAATTTTTTTTGTTTTTCTTATTTTTTTTTAGTTTTTTGCTTTTCTTGTTAATCTACAAAATGTCGAAATTCAGATTTCTTTTTTTTTTTATTATTATTTAACTTTTGAACCAAAAAATAAAATAACAATAAGCTAAAGTTTTTTCTGCTAACTTGTTAAAAAAAAATAATTAAATTATTTTCTATTTTAACAGTTATACATAGTTAAATACAAAATTTTCCCAGACAATTACTTTTACGTTTTTCAAAGTGCATGTCCTTTTTTTTCATTATTTTTTTGTTTTCATGTTTCTTTTTTTTTTTTTTGTTTATTTGCAATTGTTGCAAAATTTTGCATTAAAAAAAGAAAATTTTTCTGAACTAAAAGTTTTTTTTTTTTTTTTTTTTTATTTTTGATTTTCTTACAACGGAAAAATGGAAAAATAACAAAATTTTAAATAAAAAATACTTGATTGTTGGCTGTCTTAACCTTTTCTTAAATATACATATTTTATATAGATTATATAATTTATATATATATACTAGATACTAGTGCGCTATTAAATATTCAAAATTTTTAGAATGCAGATTCAGTTCTTAAAAAATAGAGACAAACTTTTAACATAGAAAATTTTGTACAAAATATTTTTCTTTAAATAAATATTTGCATAATTTAAATGAAAAATTTTCTTAAATGATTTTTTGTTTAAATAGTTCAAAAAATAAACGCCATTCAAATTTTTGAGATTTTGATATTTCATTTAAGATTTGTTTCTAATTAAAAATTAAAATGACAAAGAAATAATAGTTTAAATAATAATTGTGATTTTTAAGATAAACTTAAGAGATTTTATTTTTAAATGTGGAAATTTAAATTTTAACGACTTATAAGTATTTTTAGTGTTAGTGATAGTGAACCTCATGTGGATGTAGTAAATGTACTGCAAACTAAAAGTAAAGGTTATTATATTTATTTTTCATTGCAGTGGAAATGTTCAATTACTATGTATTATCAATGAAATTTATGGAAATTAGGGACGGCGTCAGGGGATTATATAAATGAAAATATATTTTTTCTGCAATTAAGGTGAACTTAGTGAATAATCAACTTGGTAGCACAGTGATTAAGAGTGCCGATCCTCCATTCGAGAACCGCGAGAACCGCGGGAAAAAACATTTATCTGGTGTTCGACTCGACTCAGCTGTCATTTGTCTTTGAATTTAAATTAACTGCCTAACCTTAACAATTTTTAATAATTTGGACGATGTATTTTGACCAAATTCAATGGTATTCTAAATATATTTAATTTTGAGCTTCTTCTGAGGTTTTAAATTAACCGCGAAGCTCATGGAATGTAAAATTAATTAAGATTATAATATTATGATTGTAATATGTATCTCTAACTATTTTTGTAATGAATCATTTAATCTTCAAAATAGTTTAATTTTGCATGTTCTTCAAGATACTAATTCAATACTAATATATATTAATGCCTCTGTTAATTTAAGTGTAGTTTTAGAGAGAATTTCAATTCCATACCTACTCTACATTTGAATAAATTTCCTAATCTATGAAAAATGGATATGTAAAACCTCCAATCAACATAAATTATATTAAATAGTTTGAATACCTTTTTTAAACTTCTTTAGGAATATAGAAATTTTATTGTTAAAACTCTTTTATTATATTTTCATTTAATATTTAAATCATCTAATATTTACTAATAAATTTAATATTGCATTAATTCATATTATATACAATAAAAAAATTATATTAAATTTATGAATATAATAATGTACATGTATTATAAATCTTTTAAAATATAATTGATATTAAAATATTTATTCTTAATTAACCCAATTTATTTTTATTAAATATTTTTATAATATAACATCATAAATTTTATATTAAATTTTACAATTTTTTAGATAAAATATATCTTAAGGATTAAAGATTTCCCTCAAATATTGAGAAAAAATATCAAAATATTGTAATAATAGTATTTTTAATTATAATGTCTATATTCTTTCTTTTATTACCTCTCATATTTTATAAAAAAATAAAAGTTTTTTATACTTAATAAAAATCAATGTTTTCTTTAATAAAGATAATTTTATAGATACTATTAAATTTTATTAAAAACTATCTTTTCAATTACTTATATTTCCGATTTTTTGGTTATTTCTAATTTATTTATTGCATTGATACCGAAGCAATAACATTATACTTGTCATATTAATTTTAACCCACCTATTTAAGTTGAATCTGTTCATATTTACAAATGCAAGATATAAATATAAACATATAATATACATATATATATTATATAAGTGTATGCATTTCCATATAAACTACATCTAACTTTATTATATTGTTATGTCATAGCACTTAAAACTATTTTATGAACAGTAACGGTCAAAAACTTGACAATATCTTTTAATTAAAGTATAAGAGTGCGAAAGTTCTATAGAAAAGTTTTTAACATTAGTTTAAAAAGAAACAGTTATTAAATTGTTTAGCGGCATTTCGAAGTTGCACTCAAAATAAAGGATTTTTTTTTTTTAAGTTTTCTATATACCAGATTCTGAATTGAAAAAAATCTAAATATTGAATTCATAATCAAGATTTTAATAATTTGATAAGAAGAGTTTTTGGCAGCTGCCCCTCATTTTTAGCACATTTTCAAAAAAATTTGTAGCTTCACTCTGTTCGTCCGTTTTACCTAAAACCTACAAAATTGTATGGATAAGGACAGGAGGGGGATGGGCAGATGCTCGAGAATTATCATAAGTTTGCTAAGCAAAAATTTGGGAACCTTCCCCATTGAAGGGCTACAATAGTCTTAAAAATTAAAACTTTTATGTTTTTATAAAACAGTAACTTATTCACCAGTGTACGTTTTTCCGCAATTAAACGTTAACATTGAAGCTCCAACATTATATTTCGCACCTATTAACAGGTTTTCTTGAGTGCATTGGGGTTATATTCTAAGTATTTCACTATTCTTAATAATTAATAAATTGATGAAATAACTAAATTATAATATGATCATTTATTTTTATATTTATATTTTTATAAAAATAAATGTTAAAATCCTCAGTAAGAAACCTTATATAATTTTGAAAATGTGCTTTTTCAGAAACCCATGGTTTTTTCCTCACTTGTTTAAAATAAAATTATATTAAATTCTGCTAATGTAAATTAGATTTTCAAATTTTTATTATACGATTGCCACATAAAAATTTTGTTTCATATACTTAAATAAAAATTATTTCTAGTAATTAAGTTAGAAAGTGAATACAACATCCTTTTATCATGATTGTTCTGAAATTTTGTCCCACACTGTACATTAGTCACAAACATATAGAAAAAGGAAGGATTTAAAATCCTATCGGATTACATGATTCTAATTTAAAAAAAAAATTATTTTTGAAGTTAATAATACATACATATATTATATACCATACGAAAAGTAAAAACAATCTTTATATAACAGATTTACTGTTATAAATGCACATATTATAAAGTACATTCTTTTACAAAAATATTTACAGATACAATTAATGTACATATACTTGTTTTAAAAGTTCATAAAATTATAAATAACCAAAATTTTCTATATAGTAAATAAAGGCATATCAGTATTATGTACACATGTGTACATGTACATACATGAAAATTATCGGAAACATAATAATGTTGTTTAATTTATGCGATATATCCGGTAAACCATAGTAATATATGTCATCATCAAATAATATATACAATTCTATATAGTATTATGATATGTTATGTATAAAAGCAGCAAGTGTACACATGTGTACATGTGTATCATATGTTATACAGATTTCAAAAATTTTTATTAGTATATTTTTACAATATTAGTAGTAACTCTGTTATGTTCATACAAATTTAATACTCCTCTCTAATAGAATCTTTAATAAATATATACATATATATATATAAAAACATACATATATACTCATAGTACAAGTACTCAAACTTAATGAAGTTATTTTACGATTCTAGGATAATTTTTTTTTTGTTAAGAATAAGAGTACATACATATATACATAATATTTTTAACAGGATGCATATTTTAAAATGAAAATTATAAATGCAATTTTTAACAGTGCATTTAATAATAAAACTTTTTCAATTATTGGTAAAAAGCCAAAAAAAAAAAATAAAAAGAAAAAAAATTTTATTTTTTTATTTTTTTTAGAAGTAAATGTATCCAAAAGGAAAAGATGTTACAAAAATAACTTACAACTATATGTATACTTATACACATTTAATGTTTCCGCAACATTTTTTTAATTGAATTGTGGAAAATTTGAAGTTACTTATATAAATTGAAAAAAAATTTTTATGAGTTTTTTTTTTTGGAAAAACTTTTTCTTTAACTAATAATTTATATATATACATATATATATTATAAAATATGTAATATATAATATAATATAATTTAAAAAAGCTTTAAGCTAAATAAAATAAATAAATTAAGTCAGAGATTTTTTTTGGGGATAAAAAATAAATAAATAAATTATTTAAAAGAATTTTTATATATATGTAGTAGTTATAAATAGTATACAATGCATGTTCGAACACATATGAAATTAAAAATAATTTATTAGTTTTTCAAAAAAAATTTTAAATAAATTTTTTTTTTGGCAAAATATAGAATTCTGAACCAATTAAATATAGAATTAAAATATAATGCAGTTAAGTTCTGATAGGATTTTGAAATGTCTTTATTAAAGAAAATGTTTCATGATTATTAAATAATTATTTTGTGAAGTTCCCGAAGTGAATAAGTTTGATGTGACAATATTAGAATCTAAATTTTTTAATCTATAAAAAATACATTTAGACTCCATTGATTAATCCGAATCTTACTAATCAAATGAAAAGTACTTTCGATTGATGTCATTCACTTTGCAACGTTGTATGTATGTATTCTTGCTGAAGACTTTCTGGACGTTTTACTTTTTCTCATCAGAGCAGAGTCAGAACTGTCAAGCTAAAAAAATGTGTTTCTTTTTGTGCCCAGACTATTCAGATTATCCATTTTGTGTTTCTTTTTTAACTCGTAGAGCACTCAGAGCATAATCTGTGAGCTCGTAAAAATTTTTCAGATTTCACAGAGTTGTTAAACAAAAAAACGTCAAATTAAGAATAAAATAATAAAAATGCCATTAAAAAAATATCTCGTATATCAAGACACTTTATTTTTAAGCATTTTTTTAAAATTTTATTTTGTTAATAATAAAAAATTGAGAACATAGATTTAGAAGATTAAAATTTAAAATTTCGGTGCAATCATACAATAATGACGTTAGAAAATAATTTGGATAAAAATTGACAATCTGTACTCTGAGCATTTCTTTTTTTACTCAGAACGTCAGAGTTCCGATAAAATTTTAATCTGAGCATAGTTTGCTCTGAGTGCTCGACATGTGCTCTGACCACTGATCTGATGAGATAAAGAAAAACGCCCTCTGAAGACAATTTGAATCGATGTAATGTATTTTTACTGAAATGACATTTGGTTACAACAACATTGAGTGACATTTGGTCAAATGCATAAACTTACTCAAACCCCAATGTTTTTTTCAGTCAATATTCATTTAGACTCTAAAATTAAGAGTCTAAATGAATATTGACTGAAAAAAGTAAAGGATATGAGGTAAAACTCAGTTTTATGCATTCGGGACATTGATATTGAGTTCTTCGAATGTATAATATTATTCTTTTCTGAAGTAGCAAACATTTGTTTTAAAATGTTAATTCCTAAGTTGGTATATATGATTAAAGAAACCTTCAGGAAGTAAATAAAATATTATATAAGAAATAAGGGACTGGGGTTAATTCCGTACAATCCAATTGTCTTCCTAAGTTATAAGTACTTCAATTTAATATTTGGAATGTATACCTTGTCTATGCATTTACTGTGGAACAGAAACACGTACGTAATCGGATCTAGCAGTGATAACTTCTAAATGGGACTCTTTAAATAGTTAATGATCATCAATTGTGATTTAAAAAGTACAATAATAATTTTAGCTTGTAATAATTTTATAAATAATTTACAAATATACTGATACACCTATACTTATTAAATGTTTTCTTCTAAAAACTCTTCTGTATAACTAATTTCAAATTAATTAAAATAGAATGAAATTGTTCAACCATTAAAAAATTATTTAATTTTCATTTTGTTAAATTTTTTTAATTAAATTTAAATTTTCATTATTTTGTTATTAAATCAGAAAAAAACTCACCATCTGGTAACTCATATAATTTTTTTGGCAACTGTGAAAAATATGAATGTCGTAATGCTTCTTCAGCTCCTAATCTTTCTTCTGGATTTAATTGTAGAAAAGCAGTTGCTATCGCCTCACCTTCAACAATATCATATAACCTAGGAAAACTATGACCTAATTTACGTGGTCTATAAAAACCTGCAATACATATAAAATAAATCAAAATAAAAATATAGTATTAAACAATGAGACAAAATGTTGGTTTAAAAATAAGAAAAATAAAAAAAATTAGATTTATAAAAAGAAATACATTTAAAAAATTTCAAGGATACTTTTATATAGAATTTTTTTTCGAGCACCTAAAAAAAAACTAAATTTATGGGGGGGAAAAACCATATTTAATGGTTTTAAAAATATCTATAGTATTTAATATATGAATATTTTGAAAAAGTTTGTATGTAAATATAATATATATATACATGTTGTTTTAAAAATGGTTTAGGTACCATGATTTGACTAAAAATTCATTCAAAATATATCTAACATATATGCATACCTAATTTATGTGGCTTATAACCAGGCAAATGTGTTGATCCCGTCCATGAATCTTCAGTTGGTGTACCCAATAGTTTAAAAATTTTATCAAGTTGATCATATGTATCACGTATACCAGGGAATGTTGGCATTCCGGTAACCATTTCAACAAATATACAACCTACACCCCACATATCTAATGACGTTGAATATTCCGTACTACCCAGCAGAACATCTAAAAATAAATATGAAATAAAAACAAATTTTTTTTAATTAATAATTGTAATTTTTTGTTACAAATTTTGTAAAATTTTTTATTATTACTTGTGTTTTACATTTTAAATTTGAAAAAATTAATTAAAATTGTCCATTCTACCGTAATAAATTTATTTTCTTGCATTCAATAATTAAAATACAAAATAATTTAATCTGTTGTGCTACAAAAAATGTTTTTAGAGATTTTTTTTTTTAATTTGTAAGTCAATTGCAGAGTTTTTGAAAATTTGGTTCAATTTTGTTAATTTATAAAAAGGGAAGGATCAAAGAATTTCAAAGATTAAAATCAAAGGAATTACAATTATTGACCAAGTTAAATTTTCTTTTACATTACAAAAACAATAGAAGGAGTTCTCAGGACCTTTAGGGTTGTTTTTTATAAACATAATATGATTGATTGAATTAGATAAAGGAAAATATATCCTAGAAGTTGACATCTTCAACTTTTAGCCAAACTAAAATTTTGTAACTTGCATTTATAGATTAAAAATTATAAAGATTTAAGGCAAAATACAGGAGATAGGCCCAGAATTATTGCTTTTGTTGTTATTTCACCTTTCCATACAATGTCATATGCAATAAAAGAAAAAGGGATTAGTTGTAACCATATGACAAGAACTCTTTTCACATATTAACATACTTCTTTTTAACATAAAATTTGTTAATTTTCAAATGAATTTGGCCTTTCAAATACAAAAAGTCTTATATTTTCAAATTAAATTTTTCTATTTTTAACTCGCTCTGTTTTTTAAGATCCAGGTAGTTGAATTAACTTATTTGGAAAAGGATAGTCATCGCTTTTATGTTAGAATCTAAATCAAAGCAAAATTAAAAAAGTTCGACTCTT
Organism: Dolichopus griseipennis; assembly: GCA_963082915.1. Taxonomy (NCBI): domain Eukaryota; kingdom Metazoa; phylum Arthropoda; class Insecta; order Diptera; family Dolichopodidae; genus Dolichopus; species Dolichopus griseipennis. The sequence continues at coordinate 50,364,648 of OY720443.1, read as the reverse complement.
AATCCTCCGTCTTAAAAATAGTCCCCAAAAAATTTGGGTGTAATTTCAATTTTATTCCTTTTTCAGTTTTTAATTACTATTAAATTATACTGGTTTTTCAAATAATGTCATTTGGACTTTAAAGTCCTAAGATATGGAGGCATTTAAAAATTTTCGGTCTCAATTTAATTTGAAAAAAGATCAAATTTTTTTGAAAAAAAAAATCAAATAAATTTGAAAAAAGATCAAAAACTTTTGAAAAAAACATCAAATTTATTTTAAAAAAGATCAAATTCAAGTAAAATGTAAAAAGAGTATACATTTACTAAAAAAACCTATAAAAAGTCTAACTTCAGTTTAAGATACAATGCATTATCATAGATATCTTAATATAAAACTCTTGTCATAGAACTATCACCATTACTGATATGAGGAACGGCCTAACATAATTCTACGACATGTTTTAAAAGAACGTTTTAAATATTTAAAAAAAACATTGAATCTTCAAAATTAAGACAAAAATAACGAATTATTTTTTAAAATTTTGTAATATCTAGTAAAATTTAAAATGTTACTTGGAAATGAACTAACCCACAGCAAATATATGAAAACAAATCTTAGTATAGATTAAGTCATCATAAAAAAGAAAACTTGTAAAAGTCAAAAAGAAAATATCAAAAATACAATTCAATTTTAAATAATTAATCTTGTAATTGAATATACTATTTAATACTTCAGAAACTCTTACAACCGCATCTCTTTCTTTCTAAATTTATAAATATGTATAATATATATATACATATACAATTGCAATACTAAAAATTTAATCTTCTATTTCAATTTTCAATTTCCTACTTAAAATTTTCATCTCTTCCAAATACTTTTCATTTACTTCCGTATTAATTAGAACAAATCACAAAATAAAAATAAAAAAAACTCCTGCATCTCTTCCTGCATTTTGGTAACCAAGAGTTTACATTATTATGACGTCAATTAATGACGCACTATAATTTCCTACTACATTTTGTATAAGTTTTCAAACTAACAAATACATATTATTAAAAAATAAACTTGATATTCAAATAATCTCATTAATTCGTCCTGATTTTGTAAAAAAAAAGAAAAATAAAATAAAAAATAAAAATCCTGTTGTCAAGGAACAAAACTTTTTTTTCAGATTTTTTTCAATTTTTTTTATTTTCTCATTCAAAATACAAAAGGAAGAGAAAAAATTTTAAGAGACAACAAAAGTTTTTTTAAGCAATTTCCATTACAAAAAAAAAAATTGAACTTTAAACTTTTCACAAAAATTTTCTTTTCATTTTCCCCAAATACTGAAAAAAAAAATTGGAAAATAAAAATGTGGATCAAAAAATACGATAACTGCTTGATTCTAATAAACAATAATAAAAAAATTCTTATAAAACTATACAGCCGCTTTTTTTTTTTTAAATATACAAAAGAATTTTTTTGAATAACAATGAGGGAATTCGAAGGATGGAGGAAAAAAACCGAAGGAATAAAAGAATATTTTTGAATTTTTTATTAAAAAAAAAAAATAAAAACAAGAATTTTAATTGAATGCTTAACAAAACAATATTTGACTGTCAATCTGAATTGTCTCTCACAAGATTAGCAAATACTTATTATTATTAATATATATATATATATATTTAAAATTTTTTTTTTTTAAATAAGATTTTTTTCTTCCAATTCATCAAATCCTACTTAAGTTGAAATTTAAATCATATATACTGATATTGATGAGATGAATGGATATCGGATACAATTGAAAAACATTAGAATTATCACGATTATTAAATTATTATTTATCGATTTATGATTATATCGTTTATGAATCTTTGTTAACATGCTTTGTTTGCTTTTAAGGAAAATTTGGGAGGGAGGATAAACAAAATCGTAGAAGAAATTTCGTCGAGAAGCCAACAGGGTATTTAATCTATCGTAATTCTAAATAAATTATTTAAAAGTCTAAAACTTTTATGTTTGTTATTTCAATGAATAAGTATGTTTTTAAGAATTTTAAGGCGAAGGCCCAATAACCGCTTTGCATGCCTTGCTTGCCTCGTTTGCCTCGCTTGCTTCTAACGCTTTGACGTCTGCAATAAAATACATTATTTCATATGTAAATAGACCCAATAAACAATGCGAGCAAAGCGAATAATGTCTGAAAAATTTTCAATTACTCACTTGCTTTTTACGCTTTGAAAATAACATTTTTTAAATTCAAAATTTGTTTACATGTAGTACACAAACAATGTTGTTATTTGTCAAAAGATCCATTTTGAAGTTTTCATTGCGTCATAGCTGTTTTGCTTAATTTTCTACTTCGACAAAAATAAGCATGCGAAGCAAGCAAAGCGTTCATTGGGCTTTCAAATTTATACTCTACTAACACAAATTTAACAAAACTATAAGTCAAATCTGGAATCCAAAACCGTTTTTAAAAATTCTTCGATTACCTAAAAAATATTCCTTAAATTGAAATGCCCAAAAAAAAATTCTTCTATTAAACCACTTATATGGAAAAAATTATGCTTGAAATTTTCTCCAAAAAATCGTTCGCTTCTTATGTGTGTATCCGAGGCCTGATGAAATTAAGCCCAAGCAATAGAATTTCCATTAAATCACACAAGTGTCAACATTAACAATAATTGACATGTCGCAATGAATTGAAATATGACATTAATAATAAAGTCAAGAAACTGCATTTTGTCGAAATAGAAAAGTCTTGAATTCAAATCCCGAACAGATTATATTGAAATTATTGACACTACTTTATAAAAATAATACTTATTCCTTTTACAGCTATTTCATATTAGCACTTTGACATTTCAAAAATTTTAATAAACTGCAATTGTCAAATAATAGTCATAATCTCGCATATTTTTGTAGTAGTCAAAACTTAACAAATTTTCAACTTGTCAATTCTCAAAGAGGAAAATCGAAAATACTTTCCAAGAATTTACCAATATTCGATAACACTATTCCGAGAATTTTGTCTTGACAATTCTGATAATTATTCTTGCAAAATAAAAAAAAATTCACAAAGTTGCCATGACAAATTTATGAGAATTTTGTTGTGATATTTTCTCACCTGTCAACATGCCGTTATTTGATATTTTTTTGAAATATGAGACAGCTGTACAACTCGTTATCAAATAATTCATAGAAATGAAAATTAATTTTCAGAAAACCTCTTCTTAAACCAGATTCATAAAACATCAAAAAAATCTTGCAAATTTCTCTTTCATTACGACAAATAAATTTTTTTATCAAATATTAAAAAAAAATTTTCAAATTTGGAAAACCCTTTAATATGAAAAATTTTCTTTGCGTTTTTAATTAAAAAAGTTTTTCGAGTTTTTTTTTTCCAGAAAATATTACAATAAAAACTAATAATAATCTATATGATAAAATATATGACTTCTATATTTTCTATGACATTTAAATGTCATTTTCGAGTTAGTGAAAATTCACAGGGAATCCATTTTTTTTTTTTTTTTATTTATTTGCATAATTTGAAATTAATTTTTTTGTTATGTTAATTTTGGAATGAAAAATAAGCGGGAAGTATTTTTTAAATAATAACTGTAAATACTAAAATAGAATACACAACTACATACTAACTACTAAAAAAAATTTTTTTTAAGGACTAAAGGGATGAAGTTTAAATTTTTTGTATTTTTTTTTTTATTTAATTTTAAATTATGGAAATTTACTTATGTAATATAATCAATTTATTCTTTTTTTCTCTTTCCCTCCCCCCTTCCCACTCTTTGACATTAAATTATCTAAATTTTCTTTGAATTTGTATTCGGATTTCGGAATAATAATTTTGCCGAAAAATGAAAAACATAACGGAATATTTATTAACAAAAGAAAATGATTTTTTTATTACTTATCCATGTCTTCTACAAACACATATCCTCCATATATTAAATCAGTTATTTATATAGTTGGCTTACATATCCTTTTTTAATATGTACATTCCAAAATTCTTAGCGAAGGAGGGGAAGGAAGGAAGGAGGATAAATGATGATATAAGCATCATAATAGAAAAGATATAACCTCTCATTACTAATAACATTTTTTTGTAAATGTTTGTAGGCATGTGTATGCAGTCATAAAAAAATATAAAGTTAAAAAATATTAAAAAAAAAAAAACAAAACAAGGGAAGAATATAGCCCCATTATACTTTTCTTTACGCTTTTCACTAGCTCACCCCCCCTTGGCATTTCACCCAGTTTTGGTAAAAAAAATATTTCAATGCCAACAAAATATAAAAGCAGAAAAAGTAATAAAATAAAAAAAAAAATCTCAGTTGAAAAATTGTTAAGAGTTGCTGTTGAAAATGGCCTTGCCAGATTTCATCATCAACAGCAACAACAGCAACAATAACAACACAAACAACACCAACAATATAGAATAGAATAGTCGCATTCTCATAAATTTAAAAAAATAAAAATATTGAAAGAAAAGAAAAACTCATTGAATAAAATTTTCATTTGAACGCAAATGAGATTATACTTATATTATATATATGAGCTCATATATACATAATATTATGTTTATTTGATTGTATAATACATAAAAGGATATGTTTTATATTTATATTTAATATTTATATTAAATATATGTATAAACATGTGAATGACTGCTTAATAAATAAACTACACACAAGGAAGAAAAACAGTTTTTCAAGTGGGATTTGTTTTGACTGAAATAATAAATAACATTATGTATTATATATTATTCTTGATATTTATATAATACTGGGGTTTATAATACTATAGAGTACCTATAGGTACTAATATACATATTATTAAAACAAAAGATTTCACTGATAAATTTAAAAATAAGGACCCTCTACCAAAGTAATGTTGTAATTACGTACTGATTACTGCATTTAAAAAACGAATTGACTTGATTACTTGATTAGTTTAAAGTTTAAACACTTAATAAATTCGTAATTATAATTAAATTCGCAATTATATTATTAAAAATTTATAATTTACCTGGTGGACGATACCATAATGTAACTACTTCATGGGAATACGTATGGCTTGGAACACTTTTAGCTCTTGCCAAACCAAAATCGGCAAGTTTTAATTCACCTATTTCGCTTATAAGTAAATTTTGAGGCTTAACGTCACGATGTAAAACTCTTCGTTTATGGCAGTAGGATAAACCACGTAACAATTGAAATAAAAATAATCGAACATTTCGAAAATCTAAGCCACCAGGATGTTTTTCCATATATTGTGATAAATCGGTATTCTAAAATTATAATAATAAAAATTCAATTAATATTTAGTTATATGCCAATGCATGGTTAAAATCAAATATAATTTTATATAAAATACTTACAACATATTCAAAAACAAAAGTTAAAGTTTCGCGGGTATGTACAATATCATGTAATGTTACAATATTTGCATGTTTCAGTTCTTTTAATAGCGAGGCCTCACGGATTGCTGTAAATGGTGCACCTTCTTCCTCTTGCAGTCTAATTTCTTTTAAAGCAACTACTTGATGAGTTAAACTGTAAATAATAAAAATAATAAAAAGATATTAATTAATAAATTATTTATGTTTTAAAATTATATTAAAATATCATTGATTAAGTTATTAAAAATATTCTTCATCTGTACATAAATAAAATAAAATTTAATATTTGAAGATTGTTGGTTGTAGTCAGGTAAAGACAAAAATATATAGCAGACGATTGAAAAACAATCTTGAATTTTATAATTTAGAACATGGCCCTGATATAGAAAGTCCTGTCTAAACATTTGCTCAGAACAAGAAGACAAGTAACTTTGTCTTTTATGATATGTTATCTATCTGTGGTGTCCGATTTAAAATCTCAATACAAATTTTTAAGCTAACTTAAGAAATTCTGAATGTAGCTACCAGAGATGGGAATTTTGAATTATAATTATAATGCATTATTTTTGGTAATTATTAATTAGATACGATGCATTAATTTCTTTAATAATGCATTAAAATAAAATAATTTTTCACACTAATTCATAAAAATAATACATTACTAATAATGTATTATCAAAAATAATTCAAGTTAATTGAATTGTTTTTGAATTAAAAAAATAATTCAAAAATAATTCAAGTAATTCAATGAATTACTTTTTTTTATTCAAAAGTAATTCAAATAATTCATTATAAGTAAAGCATTATTTTAATGAATTTGAAAAAATAATTCAAAATAATTATTATTAGAAAAAATTAAGTGAAAAAATAATTCAAAATAATTTTTATTTAATGCATAATTAAAGAATCAATGCATTATTTATACGGGTTAAAATAATGTTAATGGAGACAAATATAATGCATTAATCTCTGAAAGCTACATTAACGAATACTAAAACTAAGTAAAGTAGAAATCTTCTTTAAAAGTAATCAAGCACTTAATCAGGTATTTGTCTACAGATATTAAGTAAATGTTACAAATTTATTTCAAATCAAATCAAATAATGCAAGATATTGTAAGAATTATGAAAAAAATTTTGAATCTTGTATCTAAAATTATTAAAACATTTAACTCAATACAAATCAAAAAAGAGTTAACCTAGGTGCACGGTTAAAATGAAACCCTATTAAAAAATTTGATAATATGAAAATCGGTCCTCAGCTTTAAATGCAAAGGCTTTTGATTAGGCGAATATGGTTCATTTAAATAATCAAATTGAAGCAGTAAATGACAAATCTGGTGTAGTTCAAAATAATTTTGATGACGAATCTAGTGGAGTCCAGGTTAAGTTTCATCAGTTATAGAAAAACAAAATCATATTGATATAATTAGAATAAATACCACTGGTAATGAAATTAGTAGGGAAGAAACTAATGAAATATAAAAAAAAATGATTCAGGGCAAATATAAATTATTGAAAGATTGAAATAATTCTGTACTGCAACCCTGCAGCCACGTGAAGCAGTGGTTCTGCAGTCGGTTATTTATTTCTGAATAAAAGAACTACTTACTACTTGAAATTGAATTTAACTGTGTTTTAATATTTATTATTTTAATAAATTTATTAAATTTTGGAAAAGTCTTAAAGTTTTAAACTGTTGTTTACAAAATATGTTTACAAAGAATAATAAAATTGTATTCAGTTTATTGTTTTAATTTTTCCACTGGTGAAGAAAAACAGAAAAGTTTTATTTTTCTTAATTCTGTTTTTAGTTAACAATAAAAGTTTGAATAATTTTGTATAAACAATTAATAAATCTTAATTGTTTTTTTAATATTTTTCTTAAAAATATAGAGGAAATTAAATAAATTTATATTTTTCCAAATTTTTATAGCAAATTTTTAGCTTATTTTTTATTAGTCAAAATATCAAACTAATTACATGGCAACATCAAATCAAATCGAAGGCTCTAATTTAAGCTTTTTTTAAAAGATGATATGAGCATTAAAGATGATTTATTAGTCAATTCACCCACACTTTGGCAAACCAACATTTCATCTCATATGAAAAAATCAATAATATAAAATTATTCTAATAATTAAAAATACTTTTTGTCATTTTTTTAACTTTCATATAAAATTACAAGGTGTTATACAAGTTAAAAGACACAATGACCAATGGTAGAGTAGTAAGCATTTTCATCCATCCATCCATCCATCCGTCCTTAATTTTTCATTATAACATTTCATAATTTTATTTAAAATTTTATTTAAAACTAACTAATACCCGGTGCGCGTTGCTGCGTCTCTCAATGGAGGTTAATTTTATGTTGATATTATTAAAAAAAGTTACACAATTTGTTTAAAACGATTTTTCTAGGATTATTATAGCAAATTTTCAACAAATTTATCAAATTCACTTTAAATATTTCATAATTACTAATAATGCGCAGAAATATTAATTCATTTGACATTATTGGCCGGAAACCCACCATCCTCAACTCTATCGTCAAAAAGCAGCACGTATAGGAAAATTTAAAGTCAATTGGCCAAACCGTTTCTGATTTAGAACAAAGTAGGAAAAAATCTAAAAAAAACCGGTTGTGCCGAAATTGGTTAACGGAACTCAAATATTACAAAATTTATATATAAATTTTTATGGTAATCGGCTGAGCAATTTAGGACTCTATTCACTACATACAAACAAACAAACTTTTGTTTTTATATATATAGATTTATATTTTAACAATTAAAATAAACGCATACGCAAAAAAAAAAATTCGATGATTCACACTGTATTTGAAATTTTTATGTGTAAATATTCTTCCGTTCTTCCGAACATTTCGAAAGAACCAAAATTCTATAACAGATCAGATAACAAATGATTAGGGTATTGTTGTTTACAAAATAAAACTTTGCTTTTTTTAAAAAAAAAAATATTATTTAAAAGTTTTCTAATAACTTTTTCTAATCCTAAGATACCAGAAATTGATACAGGTTTATTGTTTAGGAGAATAAAACAGAAGAACTGATTTTGCAATAGAATTAAAATTGCAAATACAAAACAATCTGAATAAAATTAACTGATGACGTCAGAATATTTTTCGAAAAATAGAATAAATAATGAATTGTAAAAATGGTACGAGATATCTAATACCTACCTAATATCAAAAACATAGAATCCTGAATTTAGTAATTAGGTTTTTAAATTTATTTAAAAGTTTCATTACTTAAATAATGTTTTATATAAACTTCTGTCATAAGTTGACTTAAAAAAATTCAGTAGGAATTTTATAGCATTTCATTTATAAATATGTAATTCAAAATAAATAAAATTTTATTAAAAAAATTAAAATATTTGTTTTAAATTAGTATCAACGTTTTTTTCGATATTGGTAAATTCAAATTCGAATGTTGGAGAAGTGCTTAATTCCTCAAAACAACATTAGCTCTTGACTCAATATTGTACCATAAACATTTTTTTAAATTTTTTAAATCAAACATTGGACTCTTAAACTAAAAACATTGGATAGAACATAATTGCACAACAAAGTTAGTCATAAGAATTTCGAAAAACAAGGAAACTGAACTTAACGCTATATTTCATCTAAAAAAATTACCATAAAATAATTTTAACCGAAATTTAGTAAAAGTATTTTAGCTTTTGTAACACAGCCATTCACTTCAAACCAAGAAAATTTCAGAAATCAATTTGAGGGCACGCTTAAATTGTTCGGCAAAACTGATTCTAAATTCCAAAAACTTGAGAGGATTAAAAAGTGTTACACTGTAACCATTTTGTGTCAAAAATTATTTAATTTTCTAAGATTTTCATTTTGCGCTGGATTATAAACTGGATTGAATATGTTGATTACATTTTTCAAGCTCCTTTTATCCTGTGTTGCATATATTAATTTTTCCATTTTTTTGAAGACCCCGTGCGGTTTCCTTAATTTTCTTCTTCAGTTCGCAGAGTAGCAATATGTTGAACTGGATGTGTGCGATTAAGTTTTTATTGTGTTGCACGCTTCACTCTTTAGAAAGACTTCCGCTGCCTGGATTTCCTTAAGCTTTTAAAAATTATAATGTCCTTAAAATTCACAATGTCCTTAGAACACACGAATTAAAAATATTTATAAAATGCAAAATGATTCAAACATAGTTTTATTTTAAATAAATGTTCCATAAACGGGCGAATGGGAATGCATCCTTTTAAAAATTATCGAATTTTTCTTTTATACTATAAAAATTATTAAAATTTTTTATAAAATTCTACATAAATAATCCCTTCTACCACATTCACACATGCAGACTCCTAAACAACTATAAAACCATAACAAGAATATTAGAAAGAAAAAAAAGGAACAAAAACAAATCCTTTTAACGGTATCGATTATATTTTACAATAATAACATTAAAAGTAAAAGTCAACAACACTAACATAATTTTTATCATACAAAAAAAAAAAAAAAAAAAAAACAAAAAAACAAAGCACTCCCCCAACTTTGTTAAATGAAGACTTGTTGTACAACAATAAATTTAAATGCTATGATTGTTCTAAAAAAAACAATACGAAGTACATAACTTTCTATTATGATCCTTTTTTTGATCCTATTTTATCCTTTTATGTATTAATATGGGTTTTAAAAAACTTATTCGATGTTTTCTTTCCACTTTTTTTATTTTTTGTTTGGTTTTTTTTATACTTGTTCGACACTTTCCAATGATGTTCAATACTTATACTTTTTTATCTCTATACTTTGTTATTATACCCGTATGACTATATAGTCAAAGGGTATAATAAATTTGCCATTACGTTTGTGACGCAGAGAAGGAGGGGGGGTAGATATAGACTCAAGTGTATGGATCGGATCAGAATCGAAAAAAAAATCGATTTAGCTATGTATGTCCGTCCGTCCGTCCGTCCGTCCGTCTGTCCGTCCGTCCGCACGATAACTCAAAAACTAAAGGAGCTAGGATCTTGAAATTTTCGCAAATTCGTTTTTTTGCAATAGCCGTCATCGCTATTTAAATCCAGCCATTTTGGTCCATGGGTTCGGGTGGCTGCCATACAACTTCTTTTTTTATATGAGTATTTCTCTGTACCTATTACAGCTACGTGTCTGAAATTTTGGCAAAAGTAGTTTAGTTTTATGGCCAAAGTTTCTGCAAAATTTGGTTGGTCTAGTGGAGTGGGTTCGAGTAGCTGCCATACAACTCCTACTTTTATATGAGTATTACTCTATACCTATTAAAGGTGGGTGTCTGAAATTTTGCCAAAAATAGTTTAGTGTAATGGCCAAAGTTACTGCAAAATTTGGTTGGTCTACTGCAAAGGGTTCGATTAGCTGCCATACAACTTCTTATTTTATATGAGCATTACTCTATACCTATTGAAGTTGGGTGTCTGAAATTTTGCCAAAAATAGTTTAGTATAATGGCCAAAGTTACTGCAAAATTTGGTTGGTCTACTGCAGAGGGTTCGAGTAGCTGCCATACAACTCCTTCTTTTATATGAGCATTATATTTCACCTAATAAAGCTGGTATGTTTGAAATTTTGCCAAAAGTAATTAATGTTTATAATAATAATGATATAATGTTTATATAACGGTCATACGGGTATCCCAGAGTTGACACAGTCTACTCTACTACACTCTTCCTCGTTTTTTCTAAATTTTTTTTTTTTTTTTATATTGTTTTTGTTCTAAAAAGTTTTTCTTTTGATTTTTCCTATAACTGTAAATTCCTAAAGTGGTAAATAAGGAAAACATAATAGAATAGCAAAAAAATATTTTTTTTTTTTGAAGACAAATGAACGTGATTGAGTTCGTGATTGTTATGGAGTTCGTTGTTTTTATTTGGTTAAGTTAATACAAGTTGTAAAAGTTTAGTATTGTAATCGTAAGAAAGTAGTTGGAGTTAAATTTCAATTTGTCGAACAGTTTCTAATAAAATTAAGCTTGACCAGGGATTTTTTAGGAAGTTTATATATAGAGGATGGTGCAAAAAGGCTATTTAAAATTTGTAAGGTGGTTTACTTGTAAAAGATTAGAAGATGATTCAGATGTGCTATTCGTAATGCCTAAGGGGCTCTTAAAAGATTATGATGGAAATTCTGTATAAAAAATATTTATGAGCTTTTCTCAAGTTTTGTAAGGATAGAATAGCTTTTTTATTAAATGGTATAGATGTAATGGGGTTTACGTAATGTGTAGGGACGTTTCTCTTTAAACTAACTGTTGCTCTTATCAACAATATTTAAAAGATATTTTGTATCACCAAACGCTTGATTGAAAATAGTGATGTGAGGAGAAGTTTCTCAAATTTTGGCGTTCGAATTGCACAAGACATAAAAATTTCTGAAACAAACTGTAAAAACACATAATTTGTTTATTTTTATTTTTGTTTAAGTTTTTTGGTGAAATATTTTCAATATTTGGGTATCTGATTTTTTTATACAGGGTGTCCGAAACTCAAAGGTCATGAAGAGCTTTTCATCTTCGCTTCGAGAAGTTCATAAATATAATAATGTGTTTAATTAAAATTTAGCTAAAACAACTTTTCCATATTGTTACCTCAGCTACATGCCAGGCATTGACAATATCGAGATGGTTATCTTGGAAATGGTAAAAGATATTAGAAAAACCTGAAGACTTCAATTCAGGTCGAGATATAAGTGATTTTAAAAATGAAATAAATTTTTGACATTAATAATGGTTTTTATTTCGGAAACCGTTAGAAACAGACCCCCATTTCAGAACAATTTTTTTTTCATCTCGACATGCCCTATAGGGAAGATCATCGAGTTGGCTACACCCTGTATATCTAATTAGACGGAAAATTATATAGGATGAAAACCCACCCGATCTAATTTATTTGATTGTCCGCAAACATTATTGATTGTATGTTGGTAAAAAAAAAAAAAAAAAACATAAGAAAACCCCTTAATAACAAAAGTTGATTTTCTCCACTTTTTGATTTTCTTAACAAAAGTTGGTTTTCTCCACTTTAAGATTTTATTTTTTCCTAAGAGGACGTATTGGAACTTCCTTGTATTATAGAACAATAACAAATAATGTAGTAATAATTTAATTAGTAAGAAAGTAACAAAAAGTTTTAATGGAGGAAAATTTCGAAAAATACATAAATAAAAAAAAAAAAGTTTTCTTTCACGTAGAAAAACTTTAAATTTAAATAAAATTCGAGGAAAAACAAAACAGACTCTGAATTTTATTTGTTTTTAAGGGACTTGCATTAATTTTAAAATTGGGTCATCATTTTTCTAAAAAAATATTTTAAGTTCAAGAAGTTGCCTTGTTAAAATTTTTTTGGTATATATATATATATATATATATATATATATATAAAAATAAAGAAGGTGGAAATTTAAAATATATATATATATATATTTTTTTAAAAAAGAAGAGATTTATTTTTAATTCAAAGTTTCTGTTTTTTATTTAAATTGGTTAAAAATTGGAAGGAAATTCAAATGAAAAAAAAAAGACGAAACAACTTTTCCTGTAACCAATTTTAAAAGGATCATCATGGATTACCAGAAGAAAACACAATTTTTCTTCTTTTTTTTTTTAAAGAAGGAAATTAGATTTTTTATCCATTTTGTTTTGCTAGAATTTCCCTTTTACAGATTTTATTCATTATTAGAAATTATTGATTTTTTTTCGAATTTTTGGGGGAAAAATTTTTTTTTAAAGATTTAAAATAAAAAAATTAACGATATTTTCGAATGAGTTCTAATTGAATTTTGGAGTAGATTATAATTATATTTTGTGGAGTTTATTATTTTTAAGGTTTTTTTTTAATGAATTAAATCACCTTAGGTAAGGCTCTTATCTTAATGTTTGATAAGTTTTGAATTTTGTTAAAAACAAAAGAAGGGCGGGTTGGACAGAGCGGTTAAATTTAAATCTTATGGAAAAAAACGGACGTTTCTTATTAAAAAAATACCTAAGGTTAAATTTTAAAAATTCCAAATTATTAGCTAAGAAAATTTTCAAGTTGTTTGGTTTTATTTTAGAAGAATTAAACATGAAAGTTTTAAATATACTTTCAGTAAGGATTGATTACCTCGCACTCAATTAAACATAAAAAATAAGGAATTAACAAAGTTTACTCTATTTTATTTAGGTCTGACTAAGCTTTAATTTCTTGAATAAATGAATTAAGCCATCATTTACTCAACGTGCTAGTGCTTATTATTCATAATAAACAATATCACGTTAAGTCATTTATTTGAATCATTAATTTGCCTTTACGAACGTCGTGGAAGTATTCAAGACTTTCCGCTTTCAACTAAAAGGGGTTGCATTTAAACTCCCGTATGTTAATTATTTCTATCTCTAGGATTAGGTAATCTTGTAATTTGTATAATTCTATCTTATGCTATAGCTGCAACAGAATAATTAACTGGGAAGTTTAAATTAAATATATACGCTCTATTTACCTCAGTCCTCAAAAATGAAGACTTCGAGCAAGCAATTTCTTTGCATATAATTTTGAACTCACTTGTCGCTGTTCTATACATTATGACCACTTGCAAAAAACCAATTTGTTACAATTTTTTCTGAAAAAATTGCTGGCTTGGTTGCTTCCTCAATGTCCAAGGCCTTATAGGATTAACAAAAGGAATCAGTAAGAAAAAAAAAGAATTTTTTCTGTCCTAGCAAAAGTTGTTCCATTTTGCTGGAAACGCGTAAATATGAAAATTAGTCTATGTCGGTATGAGTGTGTTTGTCTGTTAGCACTATAACACTCGTAAATTTTAATCGATTTTGATGAAATTAGTTATGCATAATTTTTTCATCTATAGTAAGGTAAAGTTCGTAGATCAGGCTAAATCAGACCACGGGATTGGAAGGTTCCCATACAATAAAGACTTTTCGAGAAATCTCTAGTTCTAACTTTCAGAATCAGTGCAAATTTGGTACATAAACTATTGTTCGATACCGATGACGAGTAACTAATCACAAGTAGTATTTTGTTTTTACTATATATATTTTATATTTTACTATATTTATTTGGTCACCATGGAGATTTGTAAAGAAAAATTATTTTTCAATATCCCCGTACAGAAATCGAATCAGCACCCCTTCGATTAGCAGGCCACATGCTTACCTAAAGCCGTAATATATTTCAAAATACATTTATATGCCTCTACTTTTACCGAGATTTTTAAAAATCTTTACTTTAAATTTAAATATCTTTATCTAAATATAAATTTCATCAGTCCAAGTGTAAATATGCCAAATACTTGTACAAATGCAATCATAATTTTTTAAAATTTTCTGCAATAATTCTTAAATCTTAACCATTTTATAAAAGTAGGTCACTTGTATAATTGAAGTTGATTCAACCCTAACATATCTTTAGAAAATTTTCCATTTTCTTTTAGAATTTTTTTATCTTTTGAAAAATTTTTAACCTTGACAAACAAATAATTTTTTTTAAAAAAACAATGAATTCTTTTCATTCAATTCATTCAATTTTTATGATTTTGTTAAAATAAAAGATTCTGACATACAAAATAGATTAAATTATTCAAATAGAAACATAATAAATACATTTATATACCTACGTATTGTATATATATACAGAATATATATACATAAAATATAAAAGATGTTATAAATGTAATGTGAATATAAATAACATTTTCAAATCTAATAAAATTCACCTAGTGACAAGTAAAATGCTTCCGACAACCCAATAAATACTACAAATTTTTTTTTTTTTGAATTGTGATGGGGTTTATGAGTTTTCAATACATGATGAATGCATATGAATGAATGAATGAATGAATTTATAACTGATATTAAATTGTATTTTAATAAAATGATTTATGAGAATTTTTTGATAAAATAATATTATTGTATATTGGTATATGTACTATACTCGTATATATATACATAAATATTTATATGTACTTAACAACTTGGTGGAAAATGTATACATTTATTCATATAATGTATCAGAGATATGTTGTTGAAAGATGGCATAAAAATTGGAAAATTAAATATTATTTTTATAGGAATAAAATGTGTTCCATCCAGAAAGTATCCATTAAAAAATATACAACCATAATATTAAAATGCAATAAAAAAAATATATAATTTTTACAATTTTTTAATATTATATTAAATTCAATTTTATTAAATACTTGTATAATATTGCTTTTCACATTAATAAAGAATTAAATGTAACTATTATACACTAAAATATTTAATAAAGTTTTTATTAGTAAATAACTATTAAAATTAAATAAGTAGAAATACAAGATATAATTTATAGTTGAAATTTTTAATATGACGATAAATATCGCAATCGTTATATTATATCGTTAAACCGCAACATTTTGAAATTTATATTTTCGAGTAAATTGATTCAAAGTTAAAATTTTTTATACCCTACACCTATAGAATGGTTAAGGGGTATATTAACTTTGGTATGGTGTTTCTAACCACCTAAAGGAAGCGAGCTAGATATGGAAAAGTATATATATTTGTGATCAGCGTGACCGCCTTAGTCGATATAGCCATGTCCGTCCGTCCGTCCGTCCGTCCGTAGGCACGATAACTCAAAAAATAATGGAGATATCTTGATGAAATTTTAACTGTAGGTTACCAGGACTCAAAGTACGGCGGGGATTGCATATGGGCGAAATCGGCCCATGCGTTCGGATTTTGGACCTTTTAATCGATCGAAGGGCTAACGAACATATATAAAAAATCACGATAACTCAACAACTAATGACGCTATCTTCATCAAATTTGTGCTGTAGGTTACTAGTGATGAAACTACTTCGGGGATTGCGTAAGGTCGGGATTGGACCATGGGTTCGGAACCTAGAACTTTTTGATCGAATTTAGGCCAAACGAGCATAATTCCGAAACCAATGAAGATAGAACCTCCAAATTTGGTATCAGGGTGTTCCTATTATCTAAGTGTCTTGGGAATTTGGGCTCCATTGGAGTAGTGCGTCGGGGACCAGCCACACATATCCGAAGACCTTAAAGCATATCTTTAAAATTAATAAAGATAACAACTTGAAAAAATGTAGAAGCTTCCAATTTGCCACAAGGGTGTTCTTTACTATCTCTTGCGTGTTCCCTTAATTTGGCATCAATTGGAGAGGTGGTTCAGTACCCCTCTCAGACCTCCCAAGTTTTAAAAGCTTATAATCGAAATTACTAAAAATAGTTACTTAAAATTAAGATAGACCGTTCAAATTGTGTACAAGGGTTAACTAGTACTATAAGTAATGCGCGGGCTGTATAAGGGCGAAATCAGCCCATGGGTTCGGATTCTGGACCTTTTAGTCGGTGTTAGGGATAACGAACATATATTAAAAATCACGATAACTCAACAACTAATGAGGCTATCTTCATGAAATTTGTGCTGTAGGTTATTGGCAATGAAACTACGGCGGTGATTACGTACGGTGAGGATTGGACAATGGGTTCGGAACTGAGGACTTTTTGATCGAATTTAGGCCAAACTAGCGTAATTCCGAAACCAATGAAGATATAACCTCCAACTTTTGTATCAGGGTGTCCCTTCCTATTGCGTAAGTGTCTTTGAAATTTGGGCCCCATTGGACTAGTGGGTCGGGGACCAGCCACTCAGTTACGAGGACCTTAAAGCATATTTTCGAAATTAATAAAAAATAGTAACTCGAAACAAATGTAGAAGCTTCAAATTTGGCCCAGGGTGTTCTTTACTATTTCTTCCGTGCCCCCCTAATTTGGGATCATTTGGAGTGGTGGTTCAGGACCTCTCTTAGACCCCCAAATGTGTAAAAGCTTATCGAAATTAATAAAACTAGTAACTTAAAATTAAGATAGAACGTTCCAATTGTATTCAAGGGTTAACTAGTATTGAAAGTATGACGGGACTGCATATGGGCGAAATCGTACCATGGTTTCGGGTTCTGGAACCCTTGACAAGTTCAAGGACTAAAAAACATATATCTTAAAAACACCATAACTCAAAAAATAATGCCGGTATTTTGATGAAATTTAAACTCTAGGTTATTAGTAATGAAAATACCATGCGAATTGGTTCTGGTCGAGTTTAATTTCAAAGCCAAAGAATATATTTCCTATGTCCTATGTGTCTCCGAAATCTAGACTAAATTGTAGTGGTTCAGCTATGTTCAAAGGTACTTGCTGCATTTATGTAAAATTTATTTGAATATTTAAATGAATTATATGAAAAGGTCTAAATTTGTAATTGTATTTTAGAAATACATTTATTGCATATTTTGCGTTTATAAGCTTTTCTATTAGGTATATAAACTAACCATTTAAAATAATTGCAATTTTGAAAAATTTGGATTATTAAATATATTATGCTTTGATTATCTTTTTATCACAAAATTTAATAATTAGAATTTTTTCATTTTGTAATTGAACTGGAATAAATATATTTTCATTTATTTCAAGTTTGTTTGTTTTTTACTATTTTTAAATAGATAAATTAGTAATAATTTGTAATATTTTTTAATAGATAGTGTAATTAGAAAATGTTTTTAGTATTATAAAGTTAATTTGGTTAGCTATGTCTTACGATCAAATTAATAACAGCTTTTATGGTGTTAAAATGACTTATGGATATGTCTTTAAATTTGAACCAAATAGGTGTAGGGTATATCTAAGTCGGTTGCACCGACTGACTGTTTCTTTACTTGTTTTTATTTTGGCCCGGATCACAATTTTAAAAATATTTATATGGTCGGATCTTATATAATAAAAAAATATAGTGTATATTATACAGGGTGACGCAAAACGACCGATATGGTTTGAATGTTTAATAACTTTTTAAATTTATTTATATTCAAAAATTTGTGAAGAAAACTTGGGGAATTGGAAATGGAACAGTACACAACAGAACAGCGATCTAAAATTACGAAAAGTTGTGGAAAATGTACGGATATAATTGTTCTACTTAAGCTAAAAATATTCCCCATTATTATACTGTATAACAACAAAATAATAATAATAATTAACCATTAAATAAAAAAGTTATTAAAAATTCAAAACATATCGGTCGTTTTGCGCAACCCTATAATAGTTTTATAAAAAGTTCAAATGCCAAATAGATAAAGAACTATTATTAAGAGACAATATTACTACTGTACATATTACAGAATATTGTCTGGTGCTGCAAATTAATAAATAAATATTAATTCCAACATGAATTGAACACATAATTGTTTCAGACCTATTTTAGTACATTAGTTGAAAAGAGAGATAAATAGTTGGAATGTAAATGTGAAAATATCATTTTTATTTACACCGCCAGGCATTGACGTCAATGGTTTAACTTAGAAAATGTAACTAGAACAAATGGTGTATGCTTGTAAGTTGTTTACATATTTTTTTCTCCATGATTTGACATTTCAGGTTTTTCTTGCAGTTGTCATTTTTTACCTTAGAAATGTCATTATTTTATATTATGGTAAAATTTTACAAAAGTTTTTGAATGAACAGTATACTATACAGACTTAAGAACCAAATTGACAGTATGTCAACAAGTCAAGTTTTTAAAATATGAAGTAAAATAGAATATTTTCTAGGCTAGAGTAAATTAAATGTATATGTAAAAAATATTTAAAGATTTAATGGAATTTTTTGTTTTTTTTTTTCAAACTTAATTCAATATTGGATATTATGATAATATTGATAACTTTTGCTAAAATATTTCAATATTTTTTTACAAAATTTTTAATGCCAATTTTCAATTAAAAGTTTTGTGGGATAAAAGTTTACAGAATGCTACTACGAATAAGGGAAACCATATTCCATACATGTTAACTATGCTTATAGTCCATAATATAAGAATGGTTCACATGTGTTATTTTTTAATTCAACAATACAACTTCAATAGAATAGAACCTCAAGTTACTTTTACAAAATAGAAAAGGTATCTATCTCTATTTAAACTACCAGTTAAGTTGATAGTATAAGCAAATATGTTGAGTAAAATAGGAAGACCGATTCAAGTAATCTCTCTAAACTTCAACAAGTGGATAAGCTACAAATTTTTACTGAAAACACTGAAAAAACCATCATATAACAGTTTCCATTATATCATCTTGTATAGTTAAAAAAATTAAGAAGAAAATAAACCAATTTTTTCCACATAATTTTTTGAAATTCTTTTAAATTAAATAAAAAATAATTTATTGAATATCTTTAGGGGACAGACAATTTATATTATCTATTTTTGGACATTTATTTTAATTTATTTTATTTTATTTGTACATTTTTCTTTAAATGAGAATTAATAAAAAAAAATTATAATTATAATATTATATCATTTTCTATAATGAAAATGTCTAAAAATCAATTACAATTTAAACAAAAAAAAAAAAGAAAAACTCTTTAATCATTTAAACCACTAAAAAACAATTATTCTGACAAAACCAAAATATTTTTCATTTTTCAAAATATTTGATTATTCTTTAGTTTAATAAACATTCGTATATAAAAAAGCAAACACTCATATGTCATATCAAAATCTAATGTACGTAATCTTTGATACTAATAAATTTTAACAGTTATAGAGTAATAATATTAAAAAACATCCATATACATACATATATATATATATAAATATATGCATAAATATAACATATACATACGACGTATATTCACAAAGCAGAAACAGTGAAAGTAAAGATATCAAATTTCAAAAATTCTATTAAATGACTACCAACACTTTCATTTGTGAATTCAAGCATATATTGATACAAGTCACGAACTTAAGGCACACACACACACACATCAAAAAATAACCCAGCAAACAAAAAGAAATTAGAATTAAAACAAGTAATTAAAAAATTCGAAGGGTTTTAAAAAACGCACATTTTCAAAATTAAACAATGTTCCATAATAGATTTTGGGTAAAAGATATATTGGAAAAATTTATTATAATAATTTTTTAGAATTTTGACAGTTGTGACCATTTACAACTTCTAAACCGGAAGACGTGCTAAAAAGTTTTTTAAAGGACTCGAATTTATTTTGTAAGGTTTATTTCCTCTCAAAGAATATCTAACTTAAGCAGTTTGTAAGATATTGAGTTTTGAATAACGGTATATTAAAGCACCCTGTACATTTGTGTTGCATATAAAACTTTTGCTACCTCTTGGCATTTCCAGATAAAATATTTCTTATAGAACTTTTGTTATAACAATTTAAATACAGGCTTTCTTTCCGACTTTGGCTGACTGAAGCTTCCTTAATGGGCGGGCCTACAGAAAAAAATTTTTCCATGTAATTAATGTAATTATTAATTTTGTAATACCTATCGTGTTATTTAAATTTCTTTTCTTTGTTTCAAAGAGTGTAAAAGTTTTGTAAACTCACACATACTTGAACGGACGGACCAAATAAAACTAGACACATTTTTTTCAAAATTTTTTCAAAATGTACTAAAAAAGCAAAATAAAAAAATAAAATAATATTGACAATTTCTGATTAATATTATTCGAAACAGAAATGACATTTTATTTTTTGAGATTTTCATTTTTTTTTTTGTCTTTCGTTTTTTGTATGAATCTTCTATTTTGTTCTATCCCCACTTCTCCTTCTATCTCTATCTAGGATATCAAAATAGAAAAAGAGACAAAGAAGAAAGATGATTTCCAAAATCTAATAAAAAGGATTTGAAAAACAAATGAAAAAAAAAAAATATTCAGACGTATACGAGTAATAGTGGTTCATATGTGTATCCTTCTTTTTTTTTTTGACAAATAATAAGATTGATTGACGTTAAATGTCAGTCAATGATATCCTTGAGCATCAAAATCCCTTAAGGTTTGTACATTCATCAAAGATATTTAGATAAATTAAAAAAGAAAATAAAAAAAAAAATGGAAAAATCAATCAATATTAAACAAATATATAAACAAAAAACAAAAAACAAAAAAAAAATTGAAAAAATAAAAATGGCAGGACATAGGATATTAATATAAGTTATATACCTTTAATGGTTTGGTTTAAGAAACATTTGCTCATGCCAACTCTAATGGTATTTTGTTTTATTATATTTTTCTTATTATATTTTTGATTTCTAAATTAATTCAAAAATGAAATCAATTTTTTTTTTTTTTTTATAATTTTAAAATTAAATCAATATGAATATCTAGGTCGCTTCTCTTCTTCAAACCCAATTCTTGTCACTTTCTACATCTTACATTATAAATTATTTTGGTTTTAAAAATACAATTTTGAGGTTTTTCTACCCATTTTTGTGGTTTTGAAGTTGATGAAGATTGAATAAATATAAAATTTTCAAACCTCAATGTGGTCTAGGTTTTTCTTTTTGATGCTTTTTTTTTGAAGATTGAAGGCCAAAAAAAAAGGGTATTCTTTTATGTCTATCATTTCAATTATAAAGTCACCTCATTTCACAATTATTTGCTTAGAAACTTTTTTGACTTTAGTGTTTTACTATTTGTTAGTATATAGGCATGTGTTCAGTATAGACATGTGAAGACTTATACTAAATTTAATATTGCATAGTTTTTTTTTATTGTAGTATTTATTCTCTTCAAATACTAATTGTACTCTTGGAGGCTTATCAGATATAAAATCTTAACGATTTTAAATGATTCGTTTTTGGAAAGTTGTCTAACCTCTCCAATACCATTTTTCCTTCTGTTATCTCTTGACTTATTCCCAAGACTTATATCTTCTTTTATTTTTAATAAAATGCTTTTTAATTCAGAATTGTGTTAGATGTTTCTAGTTTCTTCTACCTTGAGAACTTCAGTTAAACGCCTAATATACCAACAACTTAAACTGAGAATATGGATCTTCCTTTTATTTTTTGTTTTCATCAGGATCCTATAATTCTTCCTTTATAGTCCACTTCTCTACTCTTATGAAGAATTTTTAGATATAAACATATTTAACTTCTATTAGATGTTAGGAATCAAGTCTTACTCCTATTTATTACAGGAATATATTACAGTCACAAGCATGCATTGAAAATTCTTAATTTTGCGTTACAGATCATGCAGAGGGATTATAGATTAGAACTTCTATACTAGAGCTGATATTCTATTGGAATTTTGTAAATTTTAAAATAAGCCTCTAAAAACTTAATAAAAATTTAAAAATACAATGTAATTACAATTCATTAAATTTCTATACAATTAGATCCATTTCAGGAACTCTTCAATCCTATAAATGAATCCTTGGTCCTTAAACAATAAATTTCTATTGCATTTTTATTTTTATCCCAAAAATTAACCCAACAATTAGGATACCCAATTTAAATAGAATAAAAATTCATTTGAAAAATTATACAATCAAATCCTTTTTTTTTCTCTCTCTCTCTCTCTTTCTCTCTCCATCTATTTACTTTAGTTTTTGTTTATGTATTGTTTTCTCTTTTCTTCATTTAATCAAAACTACAAAAAATAAACAATAATACCAGTATTGTTTATTTTGTTTATTATACAGTTAATTCTTTATTTTTGTCCCGTTATTCTTAATGTTTTTGATGCGTATCTCCTTGTTACAAGTAAAAAAAAAATAAGGATAGCAAGTGTATCAATGGTTGTCAAAGTATCCTTTTCTTTTTTTCTGTTTAACTTTTTATAATTTTTAACATTGTTTTAAAATTTGATTTGATTCGATTTTGAAATTTATTTTTCTACCCTTTGGCAATAAAAACAAAAACAATAACAACAAAAAAAACAAACAGTTTTTAACATGAAAAATTAGAAAATTGTTTATTGAAGTAAAAAAAAAAGAAAGAAAGAGACAAAACATTAAAATGACAAAAGTAGGAACATTGTTTTTATAAATTAACAAATAATATTGAAAGAATAGGGGAGTGCAGTAGAAAGGAAGGATGACACGCTTAAAAAAATAATAATGCTGGAAGATTGAATTGAAGACGAGTAGAAACTTTAAATAAAATATAAAAATTGAATTTAGTTTTAAATTCCAAAGAAATTTTAAAATGATTTTTTGAAATTCAACATTGGGAATTTATTCTATTTATAGATTTTGACATTCTTATTTCTTATTTGGATTCTATATAAATATGATTCAAATTTAATATGTGTAAATATATATGTATATATATTTGAAATAAATATTTAATTATTTGATTTTAAGAACTAACTTTTTAATTTCAAAAGACATTTATTTCAAAGTTCATTAATATGATTTATATGAAGTGTAAATTATTAAATTAATTTTAAAAGTCAGAATAATTAAAACTTATTTTTCACTTTGTAATTTTTAGATATTATATTTGATTACAAAGTCACTAATATTATATAATTCAATTAACACACTCAAAAATTACCCTTTTTATATAGTTGTGAATTTTAATTAATGAATTGAAAATATTTAACTATATTACTAAAATATATAACTTTTGCAAAATCAATTCAATATTAATATTAAAAACTAATAACATTATAGTCAATTCTATAGATTTTATATGAAAATTTTGGATTTTCAATGAAAATAAGATTTTTTTGACACCTGTATGTGCTAGCTGTTCACTAAAACTAAACAACCTTATTTCAGTTTGTGCATATCGGAACAGGAGGAAATATTATATTCATATTATTAGAACTAATCAAATGAGTTTCACATACAATTTGCATGAGATAGTACTATGTCTAATAACATGTAGAAATGTCTTAGATTTTCAATAGATACACTTCTATTTTTGTTTATATTGTAAAAATTTTGTAAATTCTATATCTGTGAGTTATATTATTCAATTAAATTATCTGTTTATATCATTATATTATTGTATTTTTTTATTAAAGATATATAATTATTAATTATTGATTAAGCCATTAATATAAAGTTTTTTTCCCTTTCACTGAGATTCGAACCAGGTTCGTTCGCATGAGAGGTCTGCAGTCTTCTAATCAATGACACGCATGAAAGGTCGGATTGAAAGGTCGGGATCACGAATTAAATCTTTAAACCCCCCTAAAATATGATTTTATTTTAGCAGTAACTTAAATTTTATTTTTTTTTGTATAGCTGCTTTTAAGTTACTATTAAAGACTTCAAATCAGAATTTTTTATAATTGATATTTCATTTTGATATACATTTGAATTTTTTGTAAATTTTATAAACAGTCATTATTTTTTTCAAAAGTATAAAAAATTAATTTATTGTTAATAGCATTAGTTTACAACTCAAAGTTTCAAAGTCAATTTCAAATTGTCAATAATATCATTTTTAAAAGTCGATATTACAAGTTTCTACTAAAACTTAACTGGCTACTAATATAGAGGCAATTTTAAGAAAATGTAATTAGTAACGGCCAATATAAATTAAACTTTTTACAAATTAATTAGCATTTACTTATGATTTAAACAAAATGTAAAAATTTAAGAAAATGTTTACCATCAATGCCGTACGTATTTCATAGATGTTGACAATTCGCCAACTTAATGACAAATAACTATAAAAACTTTTAGTTTATTTTTTTTATATTTAAAATAATGAAAGCTTTAATAAACACATTGTCAAAGAAATACAATTTGTTTTCTAAGTTCTCTCTCTTAGTATTATTGAAATAGAATGCTGGTTGTTAATTAAATCTTCTTTCGATCTTTTGAACTATTAATTATAATCTTGATAACTATAGATTTTAGATAGATTTTGATAAATATAGATGGATAGATTATTTCTAATGCTCTATGATATTTTAATCCAAGTATTCATAATTTTATTAATAGAAACACAAAAATTAAGTTGAAAATTCTATCTTAAATAGATTTATTTTAGTTTAAAAGAAATTTTATTTAATTTTTATATGAAATGCACAACTTTTTCTACCAACTTCTAAAATATAAAATATACCAGATATAATTCAAGTTGACATACACTAATAATTATAAATTATTATATAACTGAAATTAAACCAAATCATTAAGTGCAGCAATTATTATTACTTTTCAATTTTTATTACTTACTAGCTAATACCCGGTCCGCGTTGCTGCGCCTCTCAATGGAGTTTTAATTGAAGTTGATGTTACTGCAAAATTTTAACACAAAAATTTCACATGTAAATTTTAAAATGTATGAAAGCAATTTTTTTAAAACGATTTTTCTAGGATTATTCTAGTAATTTTTGAAACTTTCTGTAATTCAAAGCAGTACAAACTGCTTTCCAAAATTTCCATGGGTTAAAAAATTCCAAATCTTTTAATAGTGTCAACTCAATTCTCACAGATGATCACGTATACAAAATTTGAAGTCAATTGGTCAAACCGTTTCTAATTTAGAGCAAAGTATTGAAAACAAAAAAGCTGTTGGGCCGCAATGGGTTAATGGAACTCAACAAAATTTTTTTTGGGGCTTTCTTTTTAGCCAAAGCAGAATTTCGTAAAATCGGACAAAATTTGGACCCAAAATGTTTTTTGACCATCGGCCCGACATGGGTTAACAAATTCCAAAACTGGTAATAGTGTCAACTCAATTCTCAAGGAGCATCACGTATACAAAATTTGAAGTCAATCGGTCAAACCGTTTTCATTTTAGAACAAAGAAGTTTAAATACTTGCACCACAGCCCCAACTTGGCGGTCCGTTAGAGCAAAATTTTTGGGCCACGATTTCTTTCCGTACCCAAAAACTCCTATATACAAATTTTCATGAAAATCGGCTGGGCAGTTTAGGAGTCTATTCGCTATATACAAACAAACAAACATACAATACAAACAAACATTCGCTTTTATATATATAGATAAGTTATCATAAAACCATCAATACTTAACAGAAAAGTAATCACTGTCTTTACGCAGTACTTCTAACTCAAATGAAAAGTACATTTTTTTATTACTTTCACAAAATGTGGTAATTAACTTTTATATCATTCCAAGTACATTTTTATGAGTACAAACGTTTATTAGAAATATTTGTAATATGGTTTCAATGACCTCTTGATATTTAAAAAATACTAAAAATTTATATTAGTCTTCTTAAGGGATAAACCCTCGATTTTATTTTTCAACTATAGTAATCAGTTCAGTATTTGAAGATACTCATAAGTAATACTAATTAATAAAATGAAATTCTGTTCTATTTATTTTATGTATATAAATCTATTATATATAACAAGCTATACATAAGTAACCGTATTTGTACAATAATATAATATCTATGTATTCGTAGAATAAAATATACAAAGTACTTATACTTTCGTTTCCTGGAATTTAAGACAAACTTACAATCTTAACATTGGTATCTTGGTATATTTTTCTTTTGAAATATTTTTGTTTTTTTTTTTTTTTTTTTTTTTTTGAAAGAAAGCTAAAAAAGATAAATTGAATGTACTCATCTATGAGAACGTTTTTATGAAAGTAAATTGAATATGATGTGAATACTAAAAAAGAATATCTTAAAGATACTTTTATTTTTTTTTAATTTTTTGATTGTGGTTTGTTTTCTTTTCTTTTTTTTTTTTCAAAAACCAATTTTTACATTTTTTTCTCTTCTAATATAAATATTGATTTTCTTTCATTTTCTTTCGTATTCACCTCTAATTGGTGAAAAAAAAACTAAGAAAATAACAAAAATTTTTTAAAAAGCATTTCAACTAAAAATTGTGTGAAAAAATAAATCTGAAGATTTATTGAAGAAAATATTTTTAAAAAACTGTTTCTGTTTTTTTTTTTTTTACTTCTTCTTTAAAAAAAACCACAATTAGGATTAAATCCACGTGTTAATATATGTTTCTTCTGATAAATATATATATCTACTGGTGATATATATACCGATACATAAGGTATGCCTATTTGTACTACATATAGTTTGTTAAAAAGGAAATTACTCTTTTTAATCGCAAGCTTTCAACTCTTTCAAAATTAATTGTGAAAAAAAAAATCTTTCTTTCATTTCATATTTTATTTTGTGGCTATACATAATATATATATACATACATATGTAATATATACGTTTATAGATAGGAATAATATATAAAAATATTAATATTTTATATATATTTTATTAAGGAAATTTGTTAAATTATATGTAATATAAAATATTTCCTTTAAACATTAAGAGAAACTAGGAAGAGTAGTAGATTGGACTCTGTCAACTATGAGATACTCGGAAGAACATAACGTAAACCCGTAAAAATATTAATCTAACTTCTTCTGTCAATATGTAAAATACGCTACCTAATTAGATCCTTAGTTTTGCATATAAAAAACGGAAATTTTATGGCACCGATTCGGACCTCTTGTCAAATCTTGTGAGTACCTTAGTCAGAGACAGAGTCCAATTTTCATAGATTTTAAGTTATGCATAATAAAGAAAGATGTTTTATAGGAGCTAGAAGAACCAAATTTTGTAAAAAAAAATTGATGATAAGCTTGAACTAATTTAGCAAGGTTGCAGATATCCAAAAAAATTCAATTTGCAAGCAAGAAAGAAGTTCTATAGGAGCTATTCGAAATTTTACTAAAATTTCAGTATTAAAACTTGACAAATGTTTGCTGAATTTCAGAGGTTTAGGTTGGTTATGAGAAAATGAATTTCACAATTTTCTAAAAGCTATACGAACCTAGCCACACTCAACTAACTTTTTCGGAAGTTATTGACGTTTAACATTTAACTTAATTATATTTGAAAGGGCTTCCGATACCCAGTTTATTATGTTTTACCCTATTGATAAAAATTAATTTATGAAAATTTGAGAGCCTTAGCTGTTTTAGTTTTTATTAATTACCGTGCAAATTTTCAAAAATAGCTGAATAAACCCATTATTCGATTCTGATCCAATCCATATACCTCGAACTATATTTACATCGTCACCATCACATCATCACAAACTTAATGTCAAATTGAATATACCGTGTTTACTACATTCATAGGATTATAAAAAAAGTTTCACTTAAGCTTAAAAAATATATTTTAAAACATAACATATATAGCGTGTCTTGTAATTGATAGAACATTTTATAGAAGTAAT
Source organism: Dolichopus griseipennis (assembly GCA_963082915.1). Taxonomy (NCBI): domain Eukaryota; kingdom Metazoa; phylum Arthropoda; class Insecta; order Diptera; family Dolichopodidae; genus Dolichopus; species Dolichopus griseipennis. The sequence continues at coordinate 50,336,226 of OY720443.1, read as the reverse complement.
TATTTTCTAAAACCTCAGGAATGAGACCACATATAGTTATGAAGTTTTTAAATTTTTTAACATTTTTTATCGTTTTTCTTGGTCATATTTTCCACCAAGTGTGAGAAGGGTGGCATGGTAAGTTAAAACTATATAATATAATATTTTCACATTTTATTAATTATATATACATACATATATGTACACATAAAAAAAATCTGAACGTTGGGTGAATTTAAAATAAAAAAAAAAAAAACAAAAACAAATTTTATAAATGACAGATAAGAAAATATTTGAACAAAATTTTAAAAAATTATTGACTTTTGTGTTATAATAAAATGAAGTACTTTTTAATACAAATACTCACTCTCTTTCTATATAGTTATTAATAAGTGCTTTTTTTATTTTATAAAATGTTTGACAAGGGGGCATACAGTACAGTTAACTTTATAATATATTTGAAAAGAAATTTTATGAGATCTTCAATTTAAGATGAAGATCAATATTAAATAAATCACAGTCAAAGATTTAATAAGATTAATTTAGATTTAAGAATATATATTTTTGTATCACTTTCTATATAGTGAATTTTAGTCTAATATGAACATCTGATTAATGACATAATTATTAAGTGGTAGAATTTTGAATTGAAAGTTTTTAAGTTCAAATCCCGGTTGGATCACATATATATATATAAAAATATCATAAATTGTTTATAGTTTTAGTTAATATAAAAGTATTAAGTTCTTGCTTTAAGATAATAGAAGACTCACAAAATAATAGATTTGTATATATTCAAGCCTATCGCGAGTGTCAACTATATTACGAATGTGATAACTGATCAAATTTATCAAAAACCATATCGTAAAGAGTTTTCTATGCCGTAATGTTACTATTGTGAATTGTGATAATTTGAAAGTTATGAATTTAAAAAAAAAAACTTGAGTTTATTTACTTTGAATTTAATTTGAATATAAAAATTCGAAGTTTAACATAACTCTAGAAATAAAAGTTATTTAAAAATTTTCTATTTGCTGTGGTTTTTAGCCAGAGAATACGTAAAAGATTTGCAGAGAATAAGTAAAAGTTTGAAAGATAACTATAACTTTAAACGAAATTGTTTTTTAAAAAAAAGTCTGAATTGAATAAAAAAAAACTTAAACGAAATTTAATACAATAAAATTCAGTTTATATCATGTTCACACTACGCAAAAAACCTACTAAATAGCCTAGTTTTAAAATCAAACGTTCAGACTATCATTATGCATGAACCTAGTATTGTTTGACGTTTCCATAACAGCAATATTTTTGACTGTAAATAAACAAAATTGACTGTAAATAAAATAAATTAAAAATGAACAAGGAAAATTTATTTACTGTTTGAAGTAATATTATTTTTACATTTTAAATTTTAATATTACGACATTTTATTATAATAAATAATATTTATACCCGTATGACTATATAGTCCAAGGGTATAATAAATTTGCCATTACGTTTGTGACGCAGAGAAGGAGGGGGGGGGGGTAGATATAGACTCAAGTGTATGGATCGGATCAGAATCGAAAAAAAAATCGATTTAGCTATGTATGTCCGTCCGTCTGTCCGTCCGTCTGTCCGTCCGTCCGTCCGTCTGTCCGTCCGTCCGTCATCACGATAACTCAAAAAGTAAAGGAGCTAGGATTATGAAATTTTCACAAATTCGTTTTTATGCAAAAAACGGAATCGAGTTTGAAATTCAGCCATTTTGGTCCACGGGTTCGAGTACCTGCCATACAACTTATAATTTTATATGAGCATTACTCTATACCTATGGAAGCTGCGTGTCTGAAATTTTGCCAAAAGTAGTTTAGTATAATGGCCACAGTTACTGCAAAATTTGGTTGGTCTACTGCAGAGGGTTCGAGTAGCTGCCATAGAACTCCTTCTTTTATATGAGCTTTACACTACACCTGATGAAGCTGGGTGTCTGAAATTTTGCAAAAAATAGTTTAGAGTAATGGCCAAAGTTACTGCAAAATTTAGTTGGTCTACTGCTGAGGGTTCGAGTAGCTGCCATACAACTCCTTTTTTTATATGAGGATTACACTACACCAAATGAAGCTAGGTGTCTAAAATTTTGCCAAAATTAGTTTATTGTAATGGCCAAAGTTACTGCAAAATTTGGTTGGTCTACTGCAAAGGGTTCTAGTTGCTGCCATACAACTCCTTCTTTTATATGAGCATTACTCTACACCTAATAAAGCTGAATGTTTGAAATTTTGCCAAAAGTTAACCGGATGATATAATGTATATGTTACGGCCATACGGGTATCCCAGAGTTGACACAGTCTACTCTACTACACTCTTCCTCGTTTTCTTTTAAATTTAAAAAAACAAAAACTGCTATTTGTTTATTTTAAAAAATAAACAACAATGACATTTTACAACAAATATCAAAAAATTTTAATCAAAAACCTAATTATAACTTTTAAACTTAAATAGGACTTTCAAAATCCTGGTTCATTTTGACAGCAATTTTAAATATGAAAAACCTTATTACAAACCACTCATGAATTTGGTTTCTTCGAAGAACCTGGTTCTAGTTCATAGTGTGAACATGGTATAACTATTTGTTTGTAAAACTACTTTGTTTCAACAAAATATTTATTTAAATAAATAAACTGTTGATAAAATAATCAAATAATCATCACATATTTAAATATTCACAATTACAAAATTTTCACATGACATTTGATTAAATTCACAATAGATATGAAATTTTTCATGCATTTGAATCTGGTGATAAAGTTAGTAAAAATTTTTGAAAATGATAAAATTAATAAAACCAACCAGTTCCTATTGAACCCACATTTTGATTTGTGATATATAAAATTAGATCGATACATATCATAAATTAAATGTAAAGTCATACAGTTTTAAATTAAAATTTTAAATTTGATCATAAATTTCATTTTTATCAATCACTATTCAACTATTTCAACAATAGAATTTATTAAAAAAAAAGTTTCTAAATTAAAAAAGAGCAAAAAACTGCTTTTATTATGTACAATTTTCATTTAAATATCTTTTTTATATTTTCAAGTCTTAAATAACATTAAGGAAAAACTATTTATTATTTTCAATACAATTTTTCATTTATACACAACAATATCAATCTCATGTCTTTTGATTTCATATAAAATTATAATCAGTACATACTATTGTAATTCAATTTCAAAAAAACTGCAATTTTTAATATATATATTTACCTATATATATTTATATAAAATATCCTCTTATATTAATGCTTTAAAATATATAAAAGTATCTGTAAGATTTGTCGGAATTTTCTTCTTTTTTTTTTCAAAACTTTACAATGAAAAGTAAATTTCCATAGGAAATATAAAGTGATTTTTTTTTTTTTTGGTATGTAATTTTATGTTGAAAATTACTTAAAATTATATTTATTTATTATATATATATAAATAAATATATACATATCCTGTAATATATATATACGGATGTATAATGAAATTTTTATTTATTGCATATATACAATATAAAGGCACAGCTGCGTTATAATAATAGTTTGCCTTTTTCTTTTTTTTCAGTTGGTAACAAAGGATGCGCTTAGCCTTTTCCTATGGAAATTTTCTTTTAATTCCGTTAGAAAATAAAAAATATTTTTTTTTTTTCTTTCCTCTTACATATAATAGAAAATGTTTTTTAATTTTCTTTTGTTATTTTTTTTTTTTGTACAATTTTTATTTTGTATTTAGAGAAGAATAAATTTAAGTAGAAAAAATATAAAATAATTTTAAAAAATAAATTAAATTGTTTTCGAAAATATTTTCGAAAAAAAAAAAACTAAATAGTATAAAAATATAAATGTAGAAATAATTCGAAATAAGCAGATTCATGGATTAAAAGTTTCTAATTTAAAAGAAATATTACATTTTAGTTTTTATAAAAAAAAACAAAAACTGAAATTAGTTTTTAAAAAAAATTTGTAAGATTAATTGTGGGTCATTGAAATCTCAAAAAAAAAGTTGCATGTTAAAAGTTTTAGTTCAAAATAATGTTGAATTTCGAAATTATTTCAAGTGATTTAAAATTTAAATACTACAAAATGTAGAACTTTAAAAGATTTATTTGTTTAATTAAAGTAATGTAAATCTTGAGATATTGATTTTTTAACTCAAATGATATGCACTAGAAATAAGACAACTATTAAATTTTAACACTCAACGGCAACTCATGTTAATTACAAAGTGTTTAAATATAAAAATCTCCAAATGCAGACTAATAATTATTCTAAATAATGAATGTTTAATTCAAAAATAATATGTACACTGCTTACAAGTCCCCTATATAAGACCTATAAAATTTAAGTACCTGTACAATTACCATAGTACCATTACTTGTTAATCATTACTTGCTAATTACAATTAAAAAGGTTTTATAATGGAATTTTAAGAATTAAAATACCAGTAAAAAGAATTAATTTTTCATTTCTTTCATATATGCATTTGACTCAAATGCTCAGTAATATATTAAATATTCAAAAGGAATTAAGTTTTTACTTGATAATTCCTCGAAAAAAAAAAAAATTACAAAAATAATTACAAAAGGAATTAAATTTCAAAAATAATTATGAAAGTAATTGAAATTCAAGCTTAATTACTTTCTAGGAATTATTAAGTAAATAATTAATTCTTTTTAATGGTAATTGAATTTTTGAAGAATACTTACAAACATTTTTTAAACGTAATTAGGAATGATTACAAAGTAATTGTACTTAACACAGTATTTAAGGATAATTTTAATCTTTATATTGCAAGTCTGCTTATAAGTACTAATTAGAAGAAAAATACTATAAAATGAATAAAAATACTTAAAAAACTCATGTTAACTCTTCCCATTCAGTTGATAACTATTAAATGGAGTTAAACTATGGTCTTCCATCGTTTTTATGACAGACTGTGTGACTTGTGACATTTTAATGGGTAAACCGAATTTTAAAGTTTTAATTTAAAAGAATTTTAAAAGACCGAACCTTTGAAATTTAATATCCTGATTTACTATTTAGTCTATAATACAATCATAGCATTACCCATTAGTCTACGAAATACAATACAGTAGTTGACCCCATATACATAATAGTTGACCCCAAATCATATTATAAACATTGAAGAAAGGAAGGAGTAACATAATAGTATTAGTAATGGGAAAACAAGGGAGCGGAACTTCACTAATTTGCGAATGAAACATATTTAAGACATTATTAGGGAATTTGTAAAAAAAACTGTGTTTAAATTTGCAACTGTGTTTATCTGAAGTGGAAGACCACGAATTCATACACTATTCGTATTTTTTTTTTGAATTTCAAATTTAAAATATTTATGTTTTATCATACCAAAAACTAAAAAATAATTAAAAATGTATAATTACAAAAAAAAAATTAAACTTTCAAAAAACTGCAAACCTTTAATGAATCTTAAAATATTAAAATTTAGTTTAGTAATTTTTTGTCAAAAAATACCATGAATATTTTAGATTATATATTATTTACCAGAATATCAAAACTCTATAAGATAAGCTAAAAAAAAATGCCGAGCCCTAATACAATATTTTGGAAATACAAAGATTTTTCCATGAAAAAAGCTAAAAAATCCAAAAAAAAAAAGAAAAACAAAAACATAATTTGAATTCCAATACGGCAATCCTTAAAAAATAGTTAACAAAAAACAACAACAACAACAAAAAGCCCAACTAAAATAAAATTAAGAAAAAAATTATACATAAAAATTACATGCAACTACGATATAAATTTGTTTTTCTTTTCATTGTTTCTTGTTTTTGTTTTTTTTTTTAAATTTCCCTCAAGAGGATCTTCTCTATCTCTATCTCTTCTTCTTTTTCATCTTCATTTTCTTCTAATTTTCAGTTTTTATTTATATCAGACATGTCCACTTAACTCTTTTAATTCAAACTAAGTTTTTACATAGTATTGCCGTGTATTTTTAATGTACATATAGTGTACATACATAGTTCTATTCATATTTTCTTGTATCCTTTTTTTACTCTCTTCCTTATTTTTTTTTAAAAACTTTTATGTTTGTTTTTTTTTTTTTTTTAATTTTTTTTTGCGCATTGTTAATGGGTACAGAGAATTTGTTTTTGCTAGCATCATTCTATCCAAATACTGCGATAGTTTAGTTCTTTGTTTATAAAGTAGGTCAGTGGCATGACATTTTAGTTTAGTTTAAATTTTTTTTTTTTTTTTTAGGATTTTATGTTACATTGTATATGTATATGTGTATGTACAATTATATTATACATGTATATTTTGTTTATTCAATAGTAAATTAAGAACGTAAAAATTTTTTTAACTTTGGTTCCTATAATAATGAATAAAATTTCCAGTTGTGTAGAGTAATGGAAATTTAATTAGGAGCAGTGAAAGTTTTCAAATCAAATTGAATAAATCGGATAGATTTCTATCAATAACAATTTAATCTTTTAACTAATTACAATCATTTTTTTTTTGGTTTGAATTAAACCTGTTTCGTAAATTAAAAATAAACCTTCACCTAAGGACAGAGTATCTATTTTTATATGATTTTGCTAATATATATTATTATGGTACTATAAAACTCATTTGACTACTTTGGTTAAGAAATTATCACTTAATGAAAGTTCACCGTTAGATTATTAGACATATTTTAAACAGTTGTGGCAATAAAATATGATTATATTTAAGTTCTTAAAAATTAGGAATTTGTATTGTGTTTGAACATCATTTTGTCATTATTTGAACGTTCTGAAGACCAAAAGCATGATAAAAGTTTAATTTTAAATAATTAAATTTTATCAAAGGTTTGGTTTTTTATGATGAAATAAAATAGTCCAACTTCTTAATTTTTTTTTCCAAAATTTTGTAGCATTTTAATTTATTGAAACTATAGAAATATTTAGATCAGTTTTAGAAGTATTAAAGTTAAAGTAGTATTAGTTTTAGTAGTTTTATAGTATTTCCAACTGATCACCTGCATCTGGATTAATTTATCTTTGTTCAACTTTGTGAAGCATCTAAGTTTTTAAGTTGGCCAACTTTATCTTATTGCCTTTCGAAACTTTAAAAAAATTCTACAAACTCATTCTACTCTAAAATTGAAGTATTGCTCTTTTTGAAGTATGCTATATGATAATCATATTTCCTTCACTGTAGTAAAAAATTAAAAAGAAAACAAATCCTGGATAACAAGGATGTCGATGCAAGGTATAGACAAATTGCTTTAATTATTATATTTTTTTTTTTTTATTTATTTTTTTTTTGTATCAAAAAATAAAAAAAAAAAAATTTTAAAGGAAAAAAATGGAAAAAATGATAGAAGTTTTCTTTAAAAAAAGTTATTATTATTTGAATAATAATTACATTGCATATTTGTATAATGTCATTAATATTAAAAAGGAATTAAAAAAAATATACAAGATTTTTTTATTGGTTTTGTTGCTTAGATAAAAAAAAATGGAAAAATAAAACGAAAGAATCTTAAAAACTTAAATCAAAGATTCTAAAAAACTTTAAAATAGTAAAAAATCGTTGAAAGAAAATTTCGAATTCCTGGTTTTTAAAAAAATTTGTTTGCTATTTGATTTTTAAATTACCAAAAAAATGAAACAGAATTCCCTATTATATTCTAAATCATGTGATTCAGTTTAAAACGGAATCCTGAAAAGATATGAAGCACGAATTTAAAAGTAAAATCAAAGTTGACGTCCCCTCTCAGAGCATTTAAAAATTTGTGTATGCAATATATCGAATTAGCACCGATTTTAAAGTTAATTACAAAATCTGCATTTTGGAGAAAGGGAAAGATTCGATTTTCAATATAACTAATTATTTCATTTCTATAAATTTTGAAAATATTAAGAAATTGTTTTAATAGTGGGTTTTAAATACTTATGATGTTATAAGTCACTGGGAAGGTTTTCACTCACTCATTGGAGTTAAAATCTTCCGAGGACGTTTGACTTATTTTTTGAGTAATAAGTCTCCGAAGAACTTTTGCCATACCGCCATATTTTACTAAGTGCATTATTAATTCCAAGTTTGGAAATTCAAATAATGGATCCCTTTAAGCCCCTAGCAATATCTATCTTTAAATAAAACTAGAATTAATTCAAATAATTAAAAAATTGAAAAAATAAAATAACTTATAAAAGTTTAAAATTATTTCTATGTCCTAAATGATTGAATATTAAATATTAATATAGAATAAAATCAGAATAAAGCAACTACTCATTAAAAACTTATTGCTTCCTTTATACTTTTAATACATGCATAAATCCATAGTTCTTAGTTTTATTTTTCCATTTAATTGCTTAAACGAATGACCCAATTATTTTGAAATGATTTATATTTAATAGTTAGAGATGACCAACTTTACTTTATATTTGCATATTCTTTATCTTGCTTTATAAAAATTAATGAAGCAAATAAAATTTTATAATAAAAAAAATTCTTATATAACTCAATAACCATTATAAAGAAAATATATTTTTTTTTTTTTTTTAATTATAATTGTAATTAATTTTATATGAAATATATCTTATATCAAATATCTTGTTAACCTAAATTATTTTTTAAATTATATTTATATTTAGTTTTTTTGTTAATTATTTTTAAATATAATAAGAAGAAGAAATACTCACTTGCTATAACCCTTAAAAACAGTTGCATAAGATCCTTCACCGAGCTGTTCTAATTTAATATAGGCATCTGATTTACCAAACGGAGAATCCGCCTGAAAATTAAAAAAAAAAATTTTTAATATATAAAATAAGTTTTATTTTTTTGTCACTAATTGTTTTAATTGCAAAAATTCTTAATTTTTATATATATAATGATTTTGTAACTTGACCCCTTTTTAATTGAAACAATTAAAAAGAATATTTCATATTTGTGTCATCATTAATTTTGTGTCTTTTAGTATTTTTATAGGTCTGCAAAATTTGACTTCAATTAAAAAAAAAAACAACAAAGTTGATCTGAATTTTATCCAAAAAGAAATATATACATTTTTTTTACTAATCACTTTATAATTAAACCCAAAATTCGAAATTAAGTGTTTTTAATACTGATAATGATATTATATGATAAATTTAACCCAAATGGTTAAATATAATATAGAACATACTTTAATCTGATACATATTTGATCTAGCACATGTTTGAAAAAGGGAAAGCGTTCTGGTAATATAATATACTCATTATTTGAAAAGATCTTAATGAATTCCACACTTAATTGAACTGGATTTAAAATTTAAATTGGAGTAAAACAATTCATAGTAAAAATTATATTTGATAAATAAGTACAAAAATTCTACATCCAGCTGTCAATTACTAATTCTGAACAAGAAGGAAAGTACTACAAACTTATTTTTCTTGTTATTAGAATAGGTCCTATTGAATTCCACAAACTATTAAACTGAATAAAATATTTGAAATGGGGTTAAATAGTTCGTATTAAAATATTGGATTTGATAATTTAAGTACACAAAAACTACATCCATTTTTCAAAAATAAATTGCGGATAAGAGGGAGAGTACTAGAAATATGTATGTGTACTATTAGAAAAGATCCGAATGAGTTCCTCATGAAATGGTGGTGAAAAGAACATAAGTTTGAAGTAAAATAAAATAGTTCATATAAAAATTGATAATAAATTTAAAAAAGCGATATCAAATTTTTAAAAATCAATTGTCCTAAACCTAATACAGCGCCTACGAAATATGTTGATTAACAATAGTTATAATATAATATAATAGTTATAATATAATATTATTATTAAATAATTTTCTCTGTATTGGAACCTACTTATCTTACGAAAACATTAATAAGCCGAGGCAAGTAAAAACAGATCTCCTAAGCCATAAAGAAAAAAAGAGATATCCTGGGCCCAAAAGTAAGAAAATATATTAAAAAGAATAGATTGTGTCAAATGTATTTTAAATAAACCGACTGATTTAAAATAAAATCAAGTTTCAAAAGTCTTAGTAATAAGGTTTCATTTATGCAGGACACTGTAATTCAACTTCGGAAGCAGAGAAGCTAACATTGAAATTGATAAAATGTTTCGCGTGTCTTTCGTTTAATAAATCAATATTCCTAATGCCCCTCATAACAGTTAGTAATTCACGAGCTCATTTCTTAAAAGGCGGAAGTATTTTGTTTTTCAGGCAAGAGAGAAAACATTTAGAAACTTATTAAAAAAAATAATTAAAAAACTGCTTTTCCTCACCATCAATTTATAAATTCATCAATTAAAGTATTAATGTAACCATTTATTTATATTAATAATTAATTTACATTATAAATAAAATTATTTAATTTTTTTCTATTTATTGGTTTTAAATTTTTTTTTAAAATTCAAATATCACTTAAAATTAAACATTAATATTAATTATTTTTAATTCGATATCAGTTTTTATTTCCATTTTTTATTTTTATTAGAATAAAAATTCGAAAATCAAAATAAAATAAATCGATTAATTTTTGTGCATCTAATAGAATATTTAATTTATTTAAATTGAAAAATACCAAAATCAATGTTATTATATTTACATGGCTGTTGTAAAGTGCTCTTACCACTTAATTTCAAATTAAAATCAAACAACTAAAAAATTCATGTACTTATAAGTGCAACCATAATAACAATTCATTACAATTAAAATGTTTTTTGTTGGTTTTTTCCTTTTTAATCAAATTGAAAGTTAAAAACAATCTATTATAAGATATGGTTGCCATAACAATTTACACGTCTAATAATATGAGTATAATATGAGAAATAAAAGCATTTAACTTAAAATAATAATGACAATTATTAAGTCAAACAGAATAAGAAAGTCTACAATATACAAAAGATATCCTGAAAAATAAAATATGACCAAACTAAGAATATTAGAGAGTTGTCTGAAATCTGTCTTTAAGGAAGTTTCGTACACAATTAAAAATAAAAGAGATATAAGTTTTGATAAACGATTTAAACAAGTTTCACATTTAATTTGAAATAAATTCGGATTATAAAAATCTGAGCAATTATAAATTTCGAAAAGAAATAGTAATCAAAGCTTATTCAACCATGGAGTGAATCTTAACTGATAGAAAGATATTTGAAAAGAGCTCACCTAAAATAAATAAGTTAGTTAAGTTAAATAACATCTTTTGAAGAAGCTTATGCATCCAAAGCAAAGCAAAGCAGTATTTAAAAAATGTACAGAAAAATAGTACTTTACCTAATAATACTGTACACTCAGTAGAAGATTATTAAATACATGGGGGGAAAAACATGTTTTGTTCTACTCTACTGTACGACGGACGAAAATTTAGAACATTTTGCGTGAGCCGAAAACTGATCGACGGTTTCATAAAACTGAAAACTGATCGGCAGTTTCCAAATCGGAAAACTCTCATACAAAAACACCACATTTTTCGAGAAATTTCGAGTTCAAAGTGAGTTCAAAGTGCTGATATGAGTTCAAATTCGGTACATAAACTATTGGCAGGTACCCATGAAGAGTAACGCATAAATTGATTCTGTCTAGATATTCTAGGAGTTTCGGGAATGTGAAGTTCTAATAATTCATCAAAATTTCAACCGATTTTAATGAAATCTGGTATGAATGCATTTTTTTTTTTTCAAAAAACAGAACGACTGTGTGTGTGAATGGGAAAAATTCCACGGGATCGGGGAGCTCCCATATAATATAATCAGCCTTAACAAGCTAACTCGGTATAAACATTTTAAACAGTTTTTAACATTTGAAAACAACACTGGTGTTTTTAATGTGTTAAAGTTTTACATAACTGTGTATTAAAGTCTCACATAACATAACAAAGTGTCCTTCAATGATTTCCAGAACCCTTACATACCAAGAAACAAAATATTACAATAAAAACTTAGAAGAAAAATTTAAACAATCTTTCTTGAATTTATTTCAAGGTTTTTTCTCAAGTTTTTTTTAAAAATGTTATTATTAAAAAAAAAAAAAATATTCAAATTATCCCTCTGCTCTACTATTATAAACGAAAAATATAATTATGATTGCAATACCATTTATACCTTGAATGGTAAAACATACCAAAAAATATAAAACTAAAACTTTTAACAACATAATAAAATTTGTAAAACTTTTATTGTAATTTCTTATGTTCATGTTAAATTTTATGTAAACAGTTTTTATATAAACATACACATATATATGTATATATATATAACACACACAATATTATATGCAAGTATAACACATCCTTTATGTAATAATCGCGTTCAATAAACTTCAGGATATAATTTTATTCCAATATCACCCAATAACAATTACAAGAATTTGTATAAAAAATACATGAATTTGTGGTTTTACAAATATTTTATTAACCCCATTTTAGAGGTGAATTAAAATAAATCCAATAAAATATTTTATTTTATTTCTGTTATATTTTTGTTTTTTTTATGTGAATTTGAATTGAGAATTTGAATGTTATTGAATGATTCCATCAAATTACAATTTAAGTACTGCAGAACCAAAAAAAAAACGTACACTTAATGTTTGAAATTATAGTTTTTACTCGTGTATTAAATTATTAGATAAAAAAATATGATCATCATTTTTTCAGTTTATTTTACACGTGCAAACTGTCAAAATAATTACGATTATAGAATAATTTTGTACAAAAATCGATTAAAAAAAAACATGTATAAAGAGTTGAATGAGAAATAAAATTTTTAATCTAAATGAACTTGAAATGTTCTTAAAAAGATTTAATCCAGGATTATACTCAATCATATTATAGATTTTAAAAGTTTTAAAATTTTTTAAAATTTATGCTTTACATTTTGTATTAGAACATAAATAAATAGAAAGATATTTTAAATAATTCATATAGTTGAATTTAAAAATGGGAATTTTTAGACAAACAAAGGGAAATGGCTGCCTTTTGATAGTAAAAATTTTCGCCTAAAAGTATGCAATATTTTTTTGAATAAAAAGAATTTTAGAATATTTGGAATCGTAGAAGAAATTGAAAAGTAGGAAATTAGATAAAATTATGAATAAATGATCGCCAAAATAGGGAACGTTCTTTATCCAGTGATTTATTAAATACTAGAAAATCTGAATAATTTTAATAGTACTAAATGCAATAAATTTGCATCACTTGAATTGATTTTGCACAATTTATAAGCCTTTAAATTAATTGATTTAAAGAAAAGAATTGATTTAAAGAAGATATTTTAAGGCGAGAAGTTGTTAAAGTTAGGCTACCTATCTTCTAATAGTCCATGCATAAGGATTACATATAATCTTATAGTAGGAATTAAGATACAATTTAATTTTTGAAATAACCCATTTACTTGACTTATGTAAGAACATCTTCTTCAAATATAAATTGAAGGACAACTGATAAAATGTTCGTTTAAGAGGGTCGGGAAATTTATATTAATTTTCAAAATACAGATTTCAAAATGTAGATTTGTACAAAATGTCGACTCCCAAAGTGCCAACTTGGATAAAATATCGATTTGGATAAAATATAAATAAAAAAATTCTGGAAAAAGTAAATACCCCGATTTTGAAATCTCTAATTCCATAATTAAAACTTCTAATTCTAAAATCCTTTTATATGAAATTAAAAAATCGACATTTTAAGAGTCAAAATTGTTGAATTTGACATTTTGTGAATCGACATTGTTTTTAAATTTTTAATTTAGTATTATTTTAAAAACTAATTATTCTATTTTTATAACTAATGCATTAATAATAAATTATATTGTACAAAAAAACGTAAGAACCGAATAGGTTAAACATTATTTATTATATTTTATATTTATTAAATTTTTTTTTCAACAACCCAATCCAAATTAAATTAATTTATTATTTAAAATATATTTAAAGTGCATTTACGATAAATTTATAATTAATTGCATAATTAATTAAAAAGTTCTTTCAATAAGTGTAGTTTATTTAATTTTTTTTTATTTTAGATACAAAAAACAATTAATTGAAATTAAATTTAAATTTTATTTTGGTAAATTTAATTGACAGGTTTTCTAAGAGTTTTTAAACAATAAAAACCACTTCTAATTAAGTTTTAAAATTTTTCCAATAATTCTTAAAACAAAAAAAAAAATTAAATCGACAAACATTGCTGGGTTCATACACCAAAGATATTCATAATACAATTATTACCGAATTGAATTTAATAACCTTCTATAAAAACAATGAATGAAGCCAACTAGCTTGAAATACTGCTTTCAAAGTTAAACATATGGAAAACAATTCAAAAAAAAATGTCCGATAGCTCAGGGATAAAGTGGCGACTTTTCAATCGAAAAGTCTCGGGTTCAAACCCTGGTCGGATCATATCTAATAAAAAAAATAAAGTGAATATTACAATAGTTTAATAATAGGTTCAAATCTCAAATTGGCAAAGGATTAATATTATCTGGCAATGTTTACTACTGTCTGGTGCTTCAAATAAATAAATAAACAATAATACACACGATGAAAGTAAGAACAAAGTTTCAACGTACCATTGACGCATAAATTACTCAACTTTTAATTTAAACGCCATTATGACAGCAAATTATTTATGTTTTGTCAGCCAATTACATTAATTATTTATTAGCTTAAAATTGGAGAATATAGAATTATAAAAATCTAAAATAAAATAAAATTTTTAATTTACTTTCAGTTCATTGATTGAAAAATTAATTATGTTCTTTTATTTAATTTGTTTACATTAAATATCACTTTAACACTTTCAAAATTTTGATAGTTGTACGTATTTTGACATTTTGGCAACTTCAATGCTGCGTCATAAATACGCTCATTGTACCCACAGCATAAATATTTTAAAATTATTTTATTTTTGATTTCTTAAATAAGCACTTAAGAACTTTCCGATCAGAATTTTTGCCTCACAATTCAAAAACCAAAAACAATAATAAAAGCATCCTCCAAATTCAATAAATACCAAAATAATCGGATTTAAATTTTACCACAAAATAATGTCAATGGGAATTACTATAAAATCTATTTAGTGAAAAACCAAACCTCTTAAAATATACTACTTGGTTTTTTTTTTTGCAATATATTCAATCATTTCATAGTTACATACATACATTTTTTAAGAAACTTTCCAATATTACCGTAAACTTTTGGGGTAATTTAATTCGATTTACAATCCCCCGAAATTTTTTTTTACGATAACATTCTTTACATGGCAATAAATGGAATTATCCTTAAAAAAAAAAAAAAATACACCAACCGAATTTATGAACAAATTGAATTCATCCCTAGTCATATATGTACCTAATACACCAAAAGACATAAAATTCAATTTCTTCAATCAATGGATATATAAAAGAATTTTCTACTTTAGAACAAATACTGTAATAAAAAAAAATTTTTATTATAGTACAGGATCACATCAGCGAACTTAACTCAACTATACATTCCCACATATCCACATTTATAGTATGTAAAAGTAAAATGTCACAAAAGATTTTCAAAAAGTTTTGCACAGTTTTATTTTATTTATTTATTTCTTTTTTTGTTTTTGTTTTTTTTTTTTACTTTTCCACTACTAAAAAAATTTTTACAAAAAATATAAAAATATAAAAACTAAAAGAAAAATACATACAAAAAGATTAAAAGGATAAAAGGATTTTCTTTGACCTGTGTTACATAATCATTTCTGTTACAATTCCAGGTTTTCTTTTTATTTATTTGTTGTTGTTGTTATCTTTGTCACTCTCTAAAAGTTAACAGGTTCTTATTACATTTCTTTTTTAAGAGTTTGAAGCTTAAAACAAAAGGTACAAAAATAACTATTTTTTTACTTTGAAGTTAACGACTTAAACATATTATTATGCACCTGTCGAAGTGCGCCAGTTAAAATAATGTTCTTAATGTTTTTCTTTAAATATCTGTTACTTAAGTTCTTCTTTAGAATGAAATTGAAATTTTAACTAGAAATGGGAATTAAAGGAGATGAACATGAAAGATCAAGATAAAGAAAAACTTTTTAATAAAATTAAATAATAAAAAAAAAAAATAAGAAAAAAGAAACATTGAGAGAATCTTAAACTTTTCTTCAAATACATAAATATTATAACATTTAAGTTAAATAGAAAAGTTTCTATTTTAAATATTTGACTTAAAAGTTAGGAATTAGTAGAGGCGTGCTAAATCAGTTCTGAGTTTATCATATTATGAAGAGGAAAGTTTTGAAAATAAAGAGAGATTCTATAAGACTCGAAAAAATGACTATTTTTCTGACGGTGTTATCTGATGGTAAAAATAGCATTTTCGAATCACATACCGATTTTATATATTGTCCAGTCTTTCGTTTGATCAAAGAAGATTAAAAAAACATTATATTTATTTTAATCAGTCTTTTAAAATTACCTTAATCCAGTAGGGTACTTAATCCAGGTTTAGAATAGATATAGTTAAAAGCTTGAGAAGTTTAAAAAATTTAAGAAGACGATAAATGAAATTTTTCAAATTAAACAAAAAAAATCAAATTTTTTAACTGGCGCAAACGTTTTGAGCAAAAGGTAATCATGTAAATCATCCAATAACATAAGTTACACAATATTGGAATATAGAATTTTAATATAATACGTTTTTGTTTCACTTTGCCTCATTTAAGCATCACAATTGCGGGAATCCATAAAGTCATATAAGAGTATATTTAACTAGTGCAAATCATCATTTGATTACTCTATACTTCAGGTTTTGTACGTAATTAGGAAGCATAAATGATTTATTTAAACTCTGTTTGTTTAAATTACGATATTAACCTCAAATTTCTTTATATATACATAAAAGAATCGATCTAATGAGAGTTTAAAAAACCCAGTTCTCTTGATAAAAACCCTAATTCTCAAACTGTTGGTCAGACGATTGATTTTAATGATGAATTGATTATCAAGTTTCATAAAAGCTTTAAGTCCTACTTTATTAATATTGTAAAACTTCAAAAAATCGATACAGTTAAAATTTAATTAATATTTATTTGAAATATTGTTAATAAAACATAAATCAATTTTTATAAAAATTAATACATTCTTAAAATATTTTAATTTAAATATTGAAGCTTGTTAGATATTTGTTAGTTTATTAAATTAATTAAGGGCACTTCAGAGAAGAAACATCTGACAAAAATTTATTTTATCATTTTATCAAGAATTGGTATGACCATTTCAAACTTTGGTATTTTTCCTGGATCTTCATTCCCACATATTTAAATAAGTTTTGTTAAGATTGTTGAAGTTTCAGCTGAAACTCTAATTCGTAATCCTTTTAAAGCAAATTTTCGTGCTACATTCCATTGAAATTAAATTTGAAGACGGTATTTCTCGTGTCGCAGGCTACCAAACGCAAAAAGCAATTCAATATAACCTTATTAGTGTTTTCAGACAGGATCTCTTACTTGAAATCACCTAAAAAATGGTCTAGCTCTCACAGAAGAATATGCCCAAAAGCATTAGAACTTTAAAGTCAGCTTTCTTAATTTGATTACAATACTAAATTTAACTTGAAGTTATAAAAGAAGTTCTTATTTATAAAAAAAAAAAAAACTAAATAAGAAAACAAAAGACCAAAGAGAACTGTCCTTGTTTATAATTTCTTTAAATTTTCTAACAAAAGGACATGACCTATTGTATGGATTGGAACAGTATTTTGTATATACATTTATATATATATTTATATATATATATACCAATAGAAATCTGTTTATATACAGTCTCAAGTTGTCACCTTCATAAAAAAACAAACCAAACCATTTACTTTATATATTTTCAACCTAAGAATTAAAATTAATACTGTAAAAAAAAAAAAGGAAAATCTGAACTGAAAATTGAGTTCAAGTGCTAACAATGAAAATGAGTTTTCTTTTCTTTTTTTTTTTGTTATTGTGGAAAATCATTTTCTTTTACTTTGATTGTATTATTTTGCTTTCTGGCATTGAACTTTTTCAATAGATATAACATTTATACATATATACATATATACACATATATATACACATATATATTCTTATATTAGAATCTACAGTAGCTATTTAATATTGAAATACAAGCTTTTTTTTTTTATTATAAACTTTTAATGGGAAAAAATGTAAAAATTAGGTTAAAAAAATTTTTTTAAAATAAAGCAAAAGAAAAATAAAAAGTTTAAATATTAAACTTTTAAATTAAACACAATGTTTTATAACAATTCTGAATTCGTTGTTCTTTTAGATTGCCTTAAGAGAAAATGAAAAAAAAAAACAAAATGAAAATTTTCCTTGAATTTTCTCATGAAAATTTATTACATTTTTGTTTACTTAAAAAAAAATATGCCTAAAAAAATTTTCCAAAAAAAAAAAAAAAATCCAATTTAAAATTTGTATTAAAAAAATTTCTTTAGTAGCTATCTATAAATTATTCATAATCAGAAGTTATTAAAATTAATTTTTAAAATAAAATATGATAGGGTTTAAAAAAAAAATTTAGGATAGGAATCTTGAAAACATTTTTAATATTTTATTCTTCAAATCATTTCTTAGGATTAGATCAATTAAAACTTCCTAACAATTTCCTAAATATTAATTTGAATATTTCGGAAACTTTCTAAACTCGTGCAGAATAAAATCCCAAAACTTTGTTAAAAAATTATTTAAAACCTCGTGGTATATATTACAAGGGTAAAATAACAGGATGCAGAGTTTTTATATCTTTAACTAATGTTACCAGTAAATTTCCAAAACCGTTGTTGCATCAGGTTAAGAATTGCTTAAAAAAACAAAAACTCACAAACATACTTCAATTAACCCGTTTTTTTGCATCTTTCATCAAAGATTAGAAAGAAGCAAGGCTTGTTAATTAGAAAAAGGATTTTACTTTGTATAAATCGACTATTTACTTTACATTACTCAAATACAATAAATTTTGTTTAATTTAATCCTTAGCATAAAAAAAAATACAATAAAATTTATTAAAAGTATTAAGTCGGGTGTAAGACAAGGCGACTCTCTCTCTGCCATGCTGTTTAACATGGTATTGAATTATGCAGTTGAGAAACTCGATAAGGGAGGAAACATATTTATAAAGTCTCATCAAATAATTGCTTATGCTGACGATATAGCAATCGTATCAAGAAGTTATAGAGATATGACTGAGGCGTTTATTGTGCTCGAAAGTGAAGCAAAAAAAGTTGGTTTAGCTATCAATGAAAATAAAACAAAATATATGAAAATGTCGCGAAATGAAAGTAGAAGATACCCACAGAATATTACCATTGGGGAATACAATTTCGAAGGTATTAAGAGTTTCTCATATCTCGGAGTAATAGTCAGAAATGACAACAGTATGCATCATAACGTACAAGATAGAATTAATGCAGGAAACAAATGCTACTACGTACATAAAAAGCTAATACAATCTAAATTAATAACCAGACAATCAAAATTAATAATTTATAAAACTATCATACGACCAGTGATAACATATGGCTGTGAAGTATGGAGTCTGACGAGGCATGATGAAAATAGCTTAAGAGTATTTGAAAGAAAAATACTGCGTAGAATTTTTGGCGCAAAAAGACTCGAAAGTGGAGAATATGAAAGAAGAACTAATTCTGAACTCTCCGAGTTAATAGAAGGAAAAGACATAGTAAAATATGCAAAAGCGCAGCGCCTAAGATGGGCAGGCCATGTTGCTCGAATGAAGGAAAACCGCGCTCAATATAAAATTATGTATGCAATCCCTGAAGGAACAAGAGCAAGGGGACGACCAAGAAATAGATGGGCTGATAATATTGATAACGATGCTAGAATTCTTAATGTCCGAAATTGGAGATCAGGAGCACAAAATAGAGAACAATGGCGAGCAGTTGTAAAGCAGGCCAAAGCTCACCCCGAGCTGTAGAGCCATATGATGATGATGATTAGTTAAATACAATTAAACAAGTTATCCTTAAAATCTGGGCATCTGGGAAACCTAAATGCTTTAGTGACATGAGACTTCTCCTTACAAAAACCTCTGCTAATTAGTCAGAAAATCAAAACTCGAACCACTTGTAAAGTGCAATGGCTGAGGGCGAAGTATGGAAGTTTTTGGTCTAAATTCTCTGGAATTCGCTTTTTGTAGAGTACTTTAATTATTCTTACTATTTTCTCTTATTGGATCTTATGAAATCTATATATGCAACGTATAAAGGTGATATCAACTTGATTGCTCAATTGTAATTCTTAATAAGTTTGTGTGCTCTATATAGCTGTGTCCTCTTTTGAAGCCGCTTTTGTTCTTCACTGGTTGTATTTTAGATGTGATCTACGATTCTGAAGTGTATTACTACAGCTTCTTTGGAGCAGTTCTGCGGGTATACCATATTTCCCTTCTGCTTTTCAGAGTTTCAACTTTTTAATGGCATATTGTATTTCTTAGATAGCCTGTATGCAAAGATATTGTATTATCAAAAATGGTCAAATACAAATCTAAGGAGATTTAAAATGACTCGTAAAGATTTTTAATTCAAATTATGTTGTCACGTTAATCTTTCGTTCAAAAAGGACAATTCATATTTTAAATAATTTCATGTCCTGTCATAATTCTTAAAAAAATTTAATTATATTTATTTTTTTTTTGTAATTTAGTTTATATTCCATTTTTTTTTTTTTTTATTTTTTGTATTACAGCTTTGACTTACTGGTACTTGTGTTAAAAAGGGTCAAAAGAATTTGTTTTCTTTATAATTACTAGAAGTTATTTCAAAGCTTTTTTAATTAAAGATATCTTTTTTTTTTTGTATCTTATTTTTTTTTTTTTTTAAATACAGAAAAAGTACAGTTACTTTAAAGAAATTAAAAAATTTTTGGAAGCATAAATCTCATTTTTATGTTTTATATTAAAAAAAAAAGAAATTAAAAACCTCAAAGTTGTCTTTACGAAATTAAAGTAAATAAAAATAAATAAATTAAAAAAGTTCTGGAAGTAGTTGTTCTGCAAAAAGTATTTATATTCCTAAAAGATATTTTCTCAAGATTTTTAAATTAAAATTCATTTTCTAAGGAGGAACTGCAGTTATTCAAATATTCACCTTCCAATTTGGTGTGAACATTTGCCAGATTGCACTGCATTTGTACTTGTCATCGACTCTTGGAAAAATTATTTTTATGACAAAATTTCTCATCCTGATTTGAAGGTGATGATTCTTCAAAGTTCATTTAAACTTCCAAGCTTTAATATCCCACTTTATTATTTGAGCATTTTTTTGCAAAATTAGCTTGCATTAACCCATAAGTAAAGAAACTCAGCAGCAAGTTGTAGAAAACGAATAGTTAAAATAAAACACATGGAACACTTGATACACTAAGTCCATCTTGAACTCGTAACTAACAAAACCAGGTATTACAACGCATGCCAATTACATCTTATAATTAATTTGATTAACCTAGAGTCCCTCTAAATACTTTTACTAATCAAACATCATTGGGTTTCTGTCAAATCTTTTCTGTCAAGCTTCATTAATACAAGAAAGCTTAGGGAATAGGGAATAAGTTATTGGTTCAATAGGGTCCAGTAAAACTTGCGAAATCTTTTCAAAATTTCAAATAAAAGTATCCATTCTAATAAAGAAGAGTTGTAATAAATAAAAATTAAGTATCTCACAAAAATTCATCACTTAAAATCTGTACTAAAATCTCTTAAAGGCAAATTATTTAATACCGACCTTTCATAAATTTTTCATGTAATCAAAATCTGAAAAGCAAGGAAACTTCCATTCTTTAATTAAACTAAATACACTCTAATAAAGGTCAAAGTCATCACAAAACGTTCTTATAAAATCCAAGTAAATTTTCTAATTAATAAAAAAGAACAAATGTTAAAAGATATTTTAGTGTCCGAAGTTTTTTTCTTAATTTACAAGATGCACTTCTTAAGACCTTTTATTATATTACTGTAACCCAGTTCTTTGTTTTTTATTACAACAACTTTCTCAACTTTTTTAAGTATTTCTGGAAAAACAAAATCAACAATATCTGTTTTCCTTTTTATATCATCAACGCTTAAAAACTTTAGTCAATACTAATTCTTTTGAGAATATAAAAGAAAAAAAAAAAATAATAAGAAAAATATGAAAATCTTGTTTTACTCAAAAAAAGGATTGTTATTTCAAGGGAATTAAAAAGGAAATGCTAAAAGAAAAAATTAGAAAAACAAATATAATGGGTATGTATAGAATTTTCCTATGAAATGTATATTCTTTGAAAGAAATTGTGCTTTTACTTGTACTGTTTATACTTTACTTTCTTTTATATTGTATATTTGCTTCCATATCTATTTAAAAAATAATCTATTCAAAATGTTATTAGGTACTTTAATCTAGTTGGCTAGCCTGTACCAAATAAATAATTTGTTGGTTTACAATTTTATACAAACCTGTTAAAGACTGAGTAAAATAGTAAGTACAGTTATAAGTACATTATGAGTACTTTAAGAATATTTGGAAAGTACTTTTAAACTTGGAAAATAATTGAATACTTAATATTTAAGTACTTCTTTGTAATTATTTACTCAAAAGTACTTAAATACCAAAAAATAATTACAAAAGTAATTAAACTTAAAATTTAATTACATTTTTGGAATTACAAGTATTTTTACTTGACTATTTTATTTGTACTTGGATTTTATAAGTATCGAAATTTAAGTAATCAAAATATAATTACAAAAGTAATTAAACTCAAAATTTAAATACATTCTTGCAATTACAAGTATTTTTACTTGATTACTTTATTTGTACTTGAATTTTATAAGTATCGAAATATAAGTAATCTTGGTACTTGAAAAAGTAATGAATATCAAGTAGAGGTAATTGACAATTGTACTTGTACTTGAAATATAAAGGTTTGATTTTATATTAAAAATAATACAGAATTCCCCAATATTACTGACAAGACGCTACCAAGCCCATTATATATTGAATAATTTTATATGAAAAAGGTTCATGACCTAGAGAATATACTAAGAAAAACGCTTAATACCTGCACAGACTTTGAACACCAACAACTTATGCTAACATAATTTATTATATTTATTGAATTAAATTATTTTATACAAGAAATTTTAATGAAATTTATTTTTTTCAGTAATTTCCCTCGAAAAATTTTTCGATATGTGCGAGGATCGAGTGCGATTGATCGATATGTGCGAGGATGAGCGAGGATCGAACCCGCACTACCTCAGTTGATACGTTAGGTATTGAACTACTGACCCAACTCAAGCCTCAGTTAGTCATTTATAAAAGAAAACAAATTATACAAATAAAAATAAATAATTGCATACTTTTAGGTTTTTGTAATTTAAATTTTTGAGTTTAACTACTGCAATTATGACACCGGCAAAATTATTTTCTATTTTTGATTTTTTTTCTTTTCATCAGTTCTACAAACAACAAAATTTTCCAAGAAATTTTGTAAAAGCAAATGAAAGGAAGAAAATTTAAGAAAAATATTCTCATTTTTTTTCTACTTTTTACTACTATAATTATGCAAATTTTCCATTTCTTATTATATTTGATAAAATCTTAGTACACAACAACAATAAAAATATATATTAGTATATTTTACAGTTATATTATGAGTACCATATTCAAATATGAATAGAATGAAAAGATTTTATGCAAAGCAAAAAAAGGGTAAGAGAAATCGTTAAAAGAGATTATGAGACTATGAACAGCAGTTAACTTTATCGTGCAATTTTCATTCATAACTGATGTTTTTCCTATTTGTTGTTTTGTTTTGTTTTGATTTTTCTTTAAAGAAAAATGAAAATGAAAAATAAATTTTGCGGTATAATATTTTCTTTAACTTAATGACACAAAAAAAAAAGGGTATGAAGTACATATTATTATTTTAAATTTACATTCTGTATTTTCAAGATAATTGATAAGAAATTATTACATAAAAATAGAATATACATTTGTGGGTACATATATGAATATGTATGTAATATACATAATAAAATTTATACTCGTATATTTAAACTTACCCCGAATGCACTAAAACGTTTTCTTCTTGGATGCAGGTCTGGTTTATTTAAAAAGACTTCAGATTTAGGTCTAGGTGGTTTTTTTGGTCTCATTATGACTATCGTTTCTTCTCTAATATCGTCATCTAATAATTTACTATCTGATGATACGGATAATTGTCGCTGTACTTGCCAATCTAAAATTTGAAACAAAAATAATAAAATTGTAATTAGTTAAATGTTTATGCATATATTTAATTTTAATCAAGTTAACAATAGTTTAAATAGTAAATATTAAAATAAATATCCTAGAGTACAATTAAGACAATAAAATCAATTAATTAAGTTTTAAATTTAATTAAATTAAAATTTTCTCTGAAATCAAAACCCTTAAAATAATTATGGTGTTATATACAGACTAACAACAAATTCAAAAAAAAAAACTTTAAAGTCAGAAAACTGAAAGGTTTGGAGTTTCTCAAAAAATTCTTAAGAAAAATATTTGGACAGGTTCTCAAATTACAAGACTTACATAATAACCGTATACCGAAGATGATCAACAGGAGATGAACAGGTACCAAAATACAAGAAATATGTAGCACAGAACTTCTCTAATTACAAAAACATTTTACTGGCGCAAAAGGGAAACACAGAAGGAAAGAAGAACCCAAGAAATACGATAAAACTTAAATTAAATTTTAATTTAATTTTAATAATTCTTGATTTAACTGTAGTAAAGGGTTAAATATAGATTTCCAAGTGATATTCTCTATTTATTAATTTAAATTCTAATATTAGAACAGACCATCATGGGAATAACTTATGTCTATTATATATTATGTTATTCAGAAAGTATTTTTTTTTTTTTTTTAAGAAAATAAATGATTGCATACTTTTAGGATTTTGTAATTAAAATTTGTAATTAAAAATGTAATTAAACTTCGTACTACGACTAGTTTATATCTATCCTCATGTGTGTGATTGCACAAATTTTTAGTTCTGATTCTAGCATTTAAATTTTATAATATTTTTAAACTTTTGTTCAATATCCTGCCTACTCGAGTAACATGGAACTTATAATAGTGGAATTCAAAAAGTATTAGTTGTAATAGTTGTAGTATATCATATCAGTCAATTTTAGTTCAAAAAGTGCCAATTGTAACTAAGATAGCATCTATTAAAATCTCAACTTCACAAAGCATGCGGCTATACTGATTTATAAAATATTAATATTTTTTAAATACCATTGAGAATTTCTGTATTACAATTGATACTTTCTGAATTAAAATTGAATAATCTGTATTACAGTTGAGGCTTTCTGAATATCATTTGGAAAAGAGGATATATATATAATTTATTATGATTGTAATATTTAACTTTAGCATATTGTAAAATTAAACTCCAAAATAAGCTATAATCACCATAATAAAATTACTTATTACTTTTGAAGTTAGAAATACGAGATACAAATGTTAGAATTACGAAAGTAGTAATCCATACTCACATTTGAAAATATTCAAATTTTAATCTTAAGAACGTTTTGTTTCAAGGGAGTTTTAAGCAAATTTTCAAAAAAATTCTAAACTTCTTCTATTTAAAAAAAAAAAAAAAAACAATAAAGTTTATATGTAAATATATGTAAAATTTAAGAAAATGTCGGAAACACAATTAAATACAAATCAGTGTAAAAAATGACATGTTTAGAATTTAAAATGTAATCAAAATTAATTTAACTTCAGATTTTGTTTTTAAATCTAAAAACTTTTGAATTTCTTTTGTTTTTTAATTTTCTATATAGGAGAACGCCGGTTTAAACAAAATATGAAGTGAATAATAAAAAACAAATTTTAAAAATAAAACAAAAAACTCGCAATAAAAATTAAAAAGTTAAATAAAAATGTTGAAACAATGTGAAGATAAGAATAAATTTTTATACCCTTAAAACTCTTATATATTCAAAAAAATAAAAAAAAAAAAAAACAATTTCATATGATTTTTAAACTCAAATAGCAGAATTATCATGTTTACAGTGAACATCAGATAAAAGTTTCTAAAATTTTAAGAACTCTACGATTATATTCTTAATAGTCTTAAAATTTACAAGTTATATCACCCATTTTTCGGTCTGGAGGACCCTTTATCAATCAGAATGACAATGTAACCTAAAAATACCTTTTAAAAATTCCTTTAACGCACAAAACCCGTTACATCAAAATTTGGTACCCAAGGTTATTCAAATCCTTTAAAAAACTCAAATGAATCAATAGATAGAGATGAATCTTTTATTGATAAATTCACCCTAGATAAGGTTGATAGTACTGATGGAACATAATTTATTAATGTTAGAACTCATCCATGCATAAAGCAGACACGCTCTAATCTGCCTACATGTACGAGATTCTACTGTATTTTGACTCTAATTGATTTTTACGGAAGTTGGGCACGGAGTGTATATATGTTTATTAATATAGTTCTTCGAAATGCCTTTAAAATTCTATTAGAAAGTTCTAAACGTACTATTCAGTAATTCTATAGAATATGTACAAACACCAAATAAGTGCTAGAAGGATTATTCAATATTTTTCCTGTCCTCATTTATTTTACAGCTCTCACAGAAAAAATCTTTAAAATTAATCCTAGCACCATGCTATATAATCTTACTAGACCTAATTCAAACGCAGTCTCGATGACTTATACAAAAATAAAAATTACTTTAAAGTTATTTTTCATATTAGAAATACTTTGAGTTGCCATGGTTATGAAATTCACAAGTTTTACTTTGAAGCTTCTTTATCTTAATAGGCTAGCTGAATATTGAATTTTGAACAATTTTTAGAGTAACCCACTGTTAAAAAAAGAGTATTTACACACATTATAACTCTTATCAAAAATTCATAAAACGTACGTACAAGACTTTAAAAAAAAATAAATAAAAACAATTTTCAAATCATATTAGCGATTATAACTATGTACCAGTAAATACACTGTATATATATATGTACATTACAAATGTATATATATATACATTACAAATGTATATATATTATAAATAATATATGCAGTGAAAATTCTTAATAAGAAAAACAAATGTTAAGTATGACAGCTATAATAAAAGTAAAAATTTCAAAAAATCCCCTAAAAATTCCATTAGTTATGAAAAGTTTTATTTTCACTTTTCCTTTAAGCTTAGTGTGAAGTGAAAAAGAAAGAAAAACAATATACAGTTGTACTTTTTTTAAAAGAAAACCTATGCGAAAAGTAAATATATACATTATTATATTATGTACCCATTCCTTCATGCGTGCGTAAAGTCAACCCTAAGGGGGTGGTTCCAATAGTAAACAAGAGTTAAAGAAGAGTAGAAGCAAACCTGAAAATAAAATAAAAAAAAAAAAATCGCCGCACTTTTATAATATTTGTATGTTTTTTACAATTTTTTTTTTTTTATAATACTCATAATATGCCACTCCGCTTCAATGAACTTTCTAAAGTTTTGGAAAAAAGTTTTTCCGTTTTTTTTTTTTGTTTTTTGGAAAAACTTTTTCCATAATCATTATCATATGTCATCATGGATTTTACAAGAAAAACAAATACAAAAAAAATAAAAACAAATAGAAAATATATATATATATTTACTTATATGTACTTTACTTTCAAGTTTCATTTAGTCTAAAAATTAAAGAAAATAACATAAGGAAAATGTAAAAAAAAAATTTTCTTTCAGTTTTTCTTTTTAACGAAAAGAAAAATAAAAAAACATAAATAATAAATTACATGTTTCTTAAATTTTTCACACATTTTCCAAATTCAAGAACAAATGAAAGAGGACGAAGAAACTCACCTCTGTTTGAATTGAGGAGTAGGGAACTAGGGAGAAAGTTTCAAAAAAAAGTTTTGTGTTTTTAACCCCCCCACCCCTTAAGACAGAACCCAAAATTAAATTTTATTACTCTAAGGTTTTATTTTTTAAATAAAAATTTAATTATAGGTATATATGTGTATATATGTATATGTATATGTATATATGTATTTAGTTCGAATTTGAGTTCAAATCTCGATGGACAAATATCCATGTTTTTATTATTTTATAACAAACTTAAAACAAATAATCAAATTTAATATGATATCATTAACATTTATATTTCAATTTTAAAATTTTAATTTTATTCTAAAGCTGATTTGTTATAACTGTTATAATTTATTAAGCCCAAATCATAAGAATCGATAATTTTATAATAAAACTAGTTCGAA
The DNA here is from genome assembly GCA_963082915.1 of Dolichopus griseipennis. Taxonomy (NCBI): domain Eukaryota; kingdom Metazoa; phylum Arthropoda; class Insecta; order Diptera; family Dolichopodidae; genus Dolichopus; species Dolichopus griseipennis. The sequence continues at coordinate 50,307,932 of OY720443.1, read as the reverse complement.
ATCACTATGATAGAGCACAAAATACTCCAGAAAATGGTTTAATATCTCATAAATTCTACCACAATGAAGAGTACATTAAAAAGACTTTGCTCACAGGTTTCATTGCCCCTGAGCATTTCATCTTTTTAGATTAAAAAGGTTACATCCAAAACCAAGACCATGTCCCTCTATTATATCACTATAATAGAAGGGCTACATGCAAGGTTATAGATTTTCATCCGGACAATATTAACGGAGTAAATTTAAAATATGATATGCCTATACCAGAAAAAGACAAATCATTAAACAAAAACTGGCTAGATAACTCCAATTAATTAGCATTAAGTAATATATACAATACATTTTTAGCTAGGTTAAGCATTTTAAGTTAGATTAAGTTAGGCTAAGGTTTTATATTAAAAAAAAACGAAAACTGATTTGGTTTTAATACTCTTAATTTTCCAAAAAAGATTATTAAAGAAATTGCTTAATTGCAATACTACTTAGATATTTAGGAATAAAATAATTAATAAAATTAACAATAAAAACAATAGGTTAAGTTTAAATGTTAATTGAATTATATAAAAATAAGCTATTTTTCTAAACTTTTATAAGCTAAGATAATTTAAGAATTTTAAAAAGAGTAAAATAAAGTTTAATAAAAAAAAAAAAAAAATAAGTGTTATATTAAGGTTTTATTTGTCTGATTGACAATTAGATCAAATTGTTTTAACTAAAAGAATACGTTAAGTTATGCCAATTTAGATTAAGTCGGCTAATTTAAGTTAATCCAAATTAGATTAAGTTTCCTTCCGTATTTCTTTTCTTTCCATTACTTTAAAGAGTATAGGACATTCACCAAGATTACTTAGAATAGACTTCAGTTTGTCTAATCGTTATATTCTCTAAGCCTTTGATTACTCGGTTGTATTTATCGTATAAGATTTTGAATACACAAATGTTAATTTTGTGCGTCATCTTTTATCCTACGCAAAAATAATTTATATATTTATATTAAAACTTTTCTTGTATTACGACATAATTATACAATTTTGCTATATTTTTTAATTAGATATAATCTGACCGGAGTTTGAAACAGAGACATGAAAGGCGGAATCTTTATCACTACGCAATTGGTCAGATTGGTTTAGTTTTTTAATATCCTAATATTTTTTACCATATTTCCGAAGGTTCCGGGTTCAAATCCCGGTCAAATCAGAACTAACAAAACAATATATCGTAAAAATTATATAATTATACCGTAATATCATATAAGATTATATAATAGATGGCACACAAAATTTAGTATTTGTATAATTTTACATGAAAGACATTAAATATAGAGGAACTTTATAAATTAAAGATATTTTAAATTAATTATTTTTATGCATTTTAGTAGGTTGGATGTAGTTTTTTAAATTTAATTAAGATTTACTCATAAACCTTTCAAAAAGTTCTTAAAAAGTAGAATCTAAAAGAGGTTTTCGGTGGTGTAGTAGTTAAGCATTTGGCTTACTAAACGAGAGGTGTGGCTTCAATTCCCATACACATGCCATACAATATTTAATTCAAAAATATTATTGAAAAATATTCTTGGTGACCAAATATTATTTAAAATTTAATAATATATAACATAAACCACATAATTAATATTGTAATTATTAAATAAAAAAGAATATTAAATTTAAGAAGTCCAAATTCCAAATATAGACAAAGGATATTATCAAGCAATATTTATTATTGTTTGGTACTAATTATGAATAAATAAATCAATAAAATCTTAAAGTACACTTGTATACTACACTTGATTTTATTAGGATTTAAAATGTTAAAATAATGCTGCAAATCACAATAATATTTGCTAATTGTTATTTAGTTTTGAATTTAGTCTTTTATTTATAAAAACACACAATATAAATTAACTATAAAATTTAGATTTTACCTTTAATAACGTTCCATTTAAATTTCATTAATCTTGTATATTATATACAAAAATAATACACATAACTTTTACTTCCTCTTTCTAAACGGAGACTAAAATAATTAACCCATCAAATATAATCATTAATATTTTACATTTTTTACAATTAATAATAATTATAAAAAATATAATTTCATAAGTTATTTTATCTCAAAATCATCACTGTTCAACATTCAACATTATCATTATATTTATATAAAAAATCGTCCTATTTAAATTTCCCCCACTCTTAAAAAAGGACACCTTTAAAGGGTACTAACACAAACACTTAAAAATGCACTATGTCTGGCTGCCTAACATGAGTCATCACAACAAACAAAGAATTTAAATAAAAAAATTTCAAAAAACAAAAAATCAATATCCTTGTTTATCCTTGTTATTTGGTTAATATAACAATGACACTTCTTTATTATATAATAATTTGTATATATAAGTTTATATTATTAAAATGTAATAAATTCTTTTGTATATTTACACAAAAAAAAAAAAAAAACCAAAAACAAAAGCCAACAGAACATATTTCAATGAAATTATGCTAAAAGTTAAAATAAAAAAAAAAAAACAAAAAACATGATGACATCTTTTTTATTTTTTTTACCGTCAAAACATTCATAAATATTAATGACTTGACATTATATAATATAGTAGAATAAAATACTCATACATCATACATAATACATACACACAAAATCACCCAAGAATCACCCAGAAGTTAAAAAAAAAAAATACCATAACAATAATATTTACAGTTAGAGTAAAACCAAACTCCCCAATAATCCAATTGTCCTTAAAACTTTTTAAATGTTTAAAATATATGTATATACATATATATATATATATGTATTTGATATATATTTAATATATATTTATATATATTTATATGTATTACAGTTATATAAAAATATAAAAATGGAAACAACAACCACTTTTCAAAAGACTCATGGAGTTTACAATGCAGGATAATAATGGATCATTCATGACATACCGTTACATAATAAAAAATAAAAAAAAAAACAAAAAAAAAAACACAAAAAAAACGAATATTAAAACAATTTAAAAATAAAAAAAAAAAAAAAAAAAAAACAAAATAAAGAACATTTTTATCTCCTTCCTTATACTTTAACTATTTGATTACAGTTATTTTGCGCAAAAAATAACATTTTTTTTTACAAGTACATATTATTAATATTATATGTATATGTGAATGTATATATGTATATGTATTGTATGTGTATGACAGTAACAATAATGACCTAGTTATTTTATTTTTTTTTTTTATTATTTTATAAAATTTTATGCACGTAAATATTATCTTGATGAGTAATTTTTATTGTTGTTGTTGCTGTTGCTGCTGTTTCTGTTGGTTTTATTATTGTTGCCATTTTTTTTTATCAAGCAGTTTTTTATTACCGTTGAAGTGTTAAAGTTTTCACAAAAGTCAAGTGGAATAAAGGAATACAACTTTCAGGTAAAAAAATGACTTTAAACTCTGTTTCATATTCTTCTATCATTTTTGAATCGAATAGAACAGAGAGAGAGAGAGAGAGAGAGAGGGTATAACCCCGTATCTGTGTTTCTGATGTCAACAGAAAAAATTTATTTTAAATAAATGTTTCACATAACTTTTAAAGTTACATACATACCCCTTAAAACACACACACACAGAAACACCCTCGCAATAAAAATGAAAATAAAATTAATATTTTAAAAAATTTATATGAGAAAAGATGAACGGAAGTCTTTGGAATTCTCAAAAGAAGTTCTTTAATAAATTTTCAAAAACAAACTTTTGCTATTTTATAAAAACTTTATGACACCAGACACATATTAAAAATATATAAAAATCACCGTCCCAATAAATGATGGGATGTATAAAACGTTTCATTAAAAATTATATAAGAAAACATTAAAATAATAATGAACACGCACCAGAGATTCATTATAGACAAAGTTTTTAAAAACAACAAGAAACCCAACTTTGCAAAAATTATTAAGTGGAAGTTTCAAATAATATTAAAGTGTTTGGCAAATTTTTTTAATGTTTAACTATAACTAGGCAGGAGGTATGGCATAAGTCCCTGCGAAATAACACCATAAGATCTTATTTTTCTTATGTAACAACATCGCGAAATTTGAGAAATAAGACCCCAGGGTGTTATTCCTCTTCAATTCATCTTTTCGAGCAAGAAATAAAGTGGGTGTTAAATCCATATTTTGAGGTTTTATTTCTGTATTACATATTATAAATAGGAAATCAGGGTGATATTTCGAGCTCTTGAATGTGAAATATATAATCATACATACAGATGATATACCAGAGCGGTTTTAGAGTTAGAGTCAAAAACAAGATAGATATTCAATTTTTCCCGATTTTTTTAACTAAGAATACCATTTATTTTCATATATAAATATTATTGGAAAAGGGGAATACCCTGATTTCAAATACAAAATTAAATTTAATTTTAAAAACAAAGGTATACGAAATAACATCACGGGGTTTTGTTTCTCATAGTAATTAAAAAATAAAGACTGAAATATTAAATTGAAAGAGAAATAAGATCCCGAGGAATTAATGAAGTTGGTGTTCAATGAGAAATAACACCCCAGGGACTTTATTTTTAAATTACTATGAGTTGGGGTCTTATTTCGCGGGGCCTTATTTCATCTTTACACCAAATGTTTTTAATTTTAAAAAAGAAACATTCATTCCTGTTTAAAATAAAATAAAGTTAAAAAAGACAGGAAATAAAAATTGGGACACGGAAATTTTAAGAAATTAAAAAGTTCACTTAAAACCCAAAAAATAAAAAAAAAGTGTTTCCGTTTTAAAATATGTGAAAAAAAATTTTTTTTTAAAAAAACTGTCCGTGAAATTTTAACTGGAAATTAAAAAAAAAAAAATAGCAATTCCGGAGTTTTTTTACCTCTTCATATTTTTTAATTGAAAAAAGTTCACAGAACATGTATATATATATATATATTATATTATATTTTAAAAAAATTTTAAATGTCGTCGGAAAACTGCTGAAAATTTTTTCAAAATAAAAATAAAAATTCAACAACAACAAACACGTATTCAACTTAAAATAAACGTAAAATGTTAATAAATAATACAAAAAAAAAAACAGAAAGTTTAAAATAAAATTAAATGTAATATTTCAAAAAAAAAGACGGAAGTAGGTGAAAATTAAATATATTGTATATATATATATAATCTTATTATGTAACCCTATGTGAGTATTTTTTTTTTTTAACATACCTACATATTTTCAATTATTTAATTTAATTTTATATGTTTCTTTTTGACATGGATAAATGATTAATTTCAATTAATTTTCATTTAATTATTATTTTAATTAATTATATAAATTGAACAGGAAGGAGGTTATTTTTTTTTTGACCTGCTTTTGAATTTAAAAAAAAATTTAGCACATTTTAAAATTGAAAATTGAGTAATTTATTTCATTCTATATAGCTCTATTCGTCCTTCTGTAAAATATATAGAAGATAAATAATAAGAAGAAAGTTTCCTATTTTTGATAGAATTCTAGGCATCTGAAGTTCCTAAAAATGGTTAAAGAAGTTTAGGAAAAATTTTTTCAAATTTTATTTAGATGGGTTTTATCCTGAATACTCCTGGAATCATCAGTTGGCAGGAGTGTTACAGGACAAAAAATATATATATATACAAATATAACTTGCCAAGAAAAACTCCTGTTCAAACTTTGATTTTCTTTTGAAGAATATCTTCTGTGATTTATAAAATTAAATCAAAAATTTTTAAAGTTTAGCAAGATCAAATTATACAGATAATTAGTCATAAAATCAGTTTTTTTTAAGTAAACACATTTTAAAAACTGGTTGTATCTGAAATATTGGTTTAGCAAATCTCGTTTTCCGAAAATCTAGTTTTTCGAACCCTCCTTTTTTATTTTCTGAAAAAAAGCTCTTAATTCCGTTTCCAACTATAAAACCCTTTTGATGTCCGATAATTTTAGCTTTAAATTTCAAAACACGTTTTATATTTTATTATCCTATATTGCTTTATTACTACTGCATACTTTCTAGTTAAATGTGCGTTATTTAAGTTTCTCTTACGTACTACCTTAATTCATCATATGTCAATGGTATTACTATTGTTGAATAATATTACAGTATAAGAGGGTAGAGTTTTTAATCAATAATTATATTACATAATTATATTACAATCCTTAAAAACGAGATTTTCCAAAAACGAAATTTCAAAAAAAAAAAATTAAATAAACTGAGAATATGGAATATTCCCTTGAAAGACGTATTTAATAGTGAAAACGTTTAACCCTAAAAAAGTTGTGTAATAAAGTGCATTAATTTACTTTGATATGAAAATAATAAGCCTCAGAAATCTATTAAAAGACAAAAATATTTAATATTTTATACTTTTTAATGCTTGGAACTTGAATATTATTTTTAAAATTTCCTATATAACAGATTTTGAAATTTTTTTAGTGTAAAATTCATAAAATTTGTAAAGAGTTGCTTTTGATTATTACATAATCTATGAATGATGCTGGAAAATTTAATATTTAAATTTAAATAATCATAGAGTCGAACAAACTATAAACGAACCAGAAGACATATTTAGACATATCATAGTCGAACAATTAAAATTATTACACTATGGTGATAACTGACCAATTATTAAACACACTTTGACAAACAACATTATTAGAGAAATCTGAAATGAGACAAGGACCATCCTACATTTACAATAAATGAATATTACACCTTTTAAAGAAATAAAACTGGAAAGCTTCAAAATGACTGATTGTCAAAACTTCAAATAATCGAGTTGACCCGAAATAAAGAACTTCTTTTGATTTTCTAGGAAATGTTGGAAAATATGTTAAGAACGGAAAATATATACGCTTTATTAAAGTTAGAAAGATCTTGCATATTTTGGGAATTTGTAAAACGATATTAATACATTTAAGTAATCATAGTCTTTATTTTGGAGTCTCAACAGAATTGGAACCAATACAATTTATACATGTCATTATATTTGATTAAACGATTTAATTATTTATATGTTTGATTACATTTAGTATAAAATTATATAACATTACGTGGTGCTTGCATTTGTAACATTACATGGTGCTTATACGATTTATTTTTAAAATATTTATTTAAAATTTAATTTGCAAAAAAAATTAATTTAAATTAATAATTTTCTAATCGGTTAAACCCCATTAAATGTCATATAGCAATTTTTTAATTCCTACTTTAAAAAATACTAATAAGACTTAGGGACAGTTTCTTTTCAAAGACCACATTACAATATATACACACACATTATACACCTCATTCATATACAAAAAAAAAAAAAAAATAAATAAGTAAGAGATAAATATATATATATAAATATCCATATACAAACAAATTGCTATTATATCTTACAAATAAAAGTAATTTTCGAAATTAAAAACATGACATAATAACATGAAAAAGAAAAGTGTTATACAATATAATGAAAATTTATCACAGGTTAAAACCATCAAAGTTTACATACATTTACCCTTAATTTGTCCTCAAAAAAATAAAATAATATATAAATATATATAATAAATAAATGGTTTATATAAAAATAAAAATATGTACGTATGTATGTAAGATAAATTCAAAAAGAACACCTTTTTTTCACATTAAAAACATTTTTGTAACTTATAATTATATAATAATGTCATGTTATTTATAGGTGAGACAATTTAAAAAAAAAAAAACAAAAACACAAAAACAAAAACAAAACCTTTGTTAAAAATTTTATTTGTCAAATACAAATACATACAAATATACACATGTATGAAAAAAAAATAAAATGACCTTTTGTGTCACAAATATAAGTAGAAAATGACAGGTTATGTGTACTTTGTATTTCTAAAGAAAATATAAAAAAATAACTTGATGATTGTTAGGACATACTTTACTTTTCACTAAAATACAATAAGACTTGAATTTTTTATATTTTTTTATTTTTTTTTTTTTTTTTGTTTTTGTACTTATTTATAGCAATGACCGAGACCTTACCTAATAAAACTGTAAAAGGTAAATTTAGCTTATAACAAAAATTTACTTTTATTTTTAATACAAGTAGTAGTAGTAGTGGTGCAAAAAGTTTTATACATTTAAATTTATTAAATCAAAATTTAAATGTGACAGTTCCAAACTTATTGAAATTTATTAATAGAATTTGATTAAGTAGTTTAAAAATCAGTGAGCAGATTCTAATTTTGAGTAAAATATGACTTATGGGTCACAGAATGATTATATACGTGTTTACAAAATCGGGTTAGGCATGTAATTTGGAGCCTGAAGACTGATTTCTAAAACTCTTATTTTAGACGCCGAATCCAAAATTTTATTATTAAAATGTAGGTTTTAAAGAAGGAAAATCGTTTTAAAAATTTTTGACTCCTGTAATTGTGGTACAAACGTCCCTGTTGACAGTGAGAATTACTGTTTAAAAGCTATTTAGAATACTAACAATTATTAAAGTAAAGAATAGAAAGACAAATTGACTTTAAGTAGTTAACTATTGACTTGTTTCAAGATAACTATTCATTGACAACTTGAAAAGTTGCTTTCTGATAAAGGTTGACAACTTAAAAACAACCTTCTGAAAAGGTCGAACATCCTTTAAATTCAATTGAATTCAACTTGATTCATAGTTGAACATATAAACCCAAATGTCCTTTAAACGACAACTCGTAGTTGGAATGATTTAAAGAACCCTATTCTTTACACTAAGTGCATTAAATTAAAAGTTAACTTTTATGTTTAAAGTAATTTTTATGGATTTGAATTAATTAATTTGGCAATTAAATCTAAAATTTGAGATTTTTGAATCTTGCAAAACAATGAATTTTATATTTTAAGAAACTTTAATTTTATTTTTTTTTTTGCAAAACCAATTTTTTTAAAGATAAATTCTAAAGATAATTTAGGTTTTTAATGTGTTTCACTTAACCACAAACAACTTTGTGAAAATTGTAATAAAACAGTTTAAAAAAAATGGCATTAAATTAAAATAATAATAAAAAAAAAAAAAATTATATTGGCATAACGGGGAAAAAAAAGGTTAGGTTTTTTTAAAAAGTCATGATAAATAGATATTAAAATAAGAAAAATTGTATACAGAAGAGTCAGATATTGATTACTTGGCAAAAAATATAAACTTGTCAAATTCAATGAATTTGTGCGTAACATTTGCTGGATACATTATCACTATAGATTATACATGTCAAATAATTTTTTAAATGCAGAAGTGACAGCTGCGGATTTTATATAATTTTATAAACTTTTTTCAGAAACAATGTACTTCTTTTTAGTATTCAGGTAACAAACGAAGAATAATAATTTTAAAGTAATAATTTAATTACCCTCATGGTGTTCAGTTTCTATGACAACACTATACAAAAAACTAATTATTCTTCCATACTTTTATTGCAATTAAAAGTACCAAAACTTCCACACTTCCGGCCACTTTGTCAGCAAAATTTAAAACCTTTTGGTGGTATGTTTAATCTCTTTTAAAAACGAGGAAGATTATAGTTGCCCTTGTCAACTTTTAGATACCCGTGCATACCCACTAACCGTTATTTATTTCCTCTGCTATTATAAATATTACAAAAAAAATATAAGAAAGTAAAATAAGTAGTTAAAAAAAAATTTACCTTTTTATCCCATAATTTTAGCTTAAAAAAAAAATTAAATTTTTAATTCCATTATACTACCATAATTTTTGCTTAAAAACAAAAAAAAAAAAAAAAACAAAAAAAAAAAAATAGCCCGCCCTAAAAGTTGGTCCGAGTGATGTCCAACTTTGCCAACTAACTTGCCCTATTACTTTATCTGCCCAGTTTTGATTTTAACCTCGTAGCTTCATTAGATTCACAGTTATCGAATTGATTACTTTGTATGGCAGTTGCCCGAAAACGGGGCCGTAACATTTTGAAACTTCATATAAGTGCTCGATTCGTTATATAACTAACAGTGTGTAATTTTCATCCCGTAGTATAATCAGTTTTCAAGAAATTCATATTGGTGCAAAAAAGTTGTATGGCAGCCCCCCGAAAATGAAGTCGTAACATTTTGAAACTTCATATAAGTTCTTGATTCATTATAAAACTAACCGTGTGTAATTTTCATCTTCCTGGTATAATTACTTTTGAAGAAATTCATATTGATTTAAATAAGTTGTGTGGCAGCTCCCCGAAACCTTGATCTGGTCTTAACCAAAAAGAATAGGGAACCTCAAAAATGTGCCAAAAATGTTTTGTGTGAATTTCAAAACTCTTGCTCTAATTTTTCAATTCCATCTCTTATAATTAATTTTTAATTCACGAATATATTAAACTTAAGCCAAATCAACTTCATATGATCATTATTCATATAATAATCATCATGATGATTCATCATATATATTCATAATTATCTATCAATATCAATAAGCCATTTACTTAAAAAAATCTTTGTCTTCTTTTTTTTTGCTTATCTTAAATAAACTACGCATCATTTAAATCATATGAAATTCTAACTCGAAATCTTTATCTACTTTTTGTAACGAAAACAAAAAACAACAAGAAAACAAACAACAAAAAAAAACAAAATTCATGTAATTTCATGTTAAATACAATATGCATACATAGTAAAATTTTAGATTTTTGTATTAAAATATTGGAGTTAAAAAAGTTAGTTGTTCGAGAGCTACCCGAAGTTTTGGTCCGATCTTAACCAAAAAAAATAGGGAACCTAGAAATTGATTGAAAAATATTTTGTGAAAATTTCAAAACTGTAGCTCTTTTAATTTTTGAGTTATCGTGCTGACACACAGACGGACGGACAGACAGACATAGCTAGATCGATTCATTTTTCGATTCTGAGCCGATACGTACCCTTGGCACTATATCTAGCTCTTCTAGATCGATGCGTTACAAACGGAGGAGCAAATCTAATATACCCGATGTCATATATGTATGCACGGGTATAATTAAAGAACTAGCCTGCAACTGTTATAGAAAACATTACCACATTTATATTCCTTGTTCGTACAATCTTCCGTCACCTCTCGTCAATCTTTCAACCTAACCTTTAACGTCTTACTGAACTTCCACTACAGCAGGGCAATAGAATTGATTTTCTAACTATTTTGAGTAAAGTATTTGAAAGTTACTAAGAAAAATTGAAATTAAAAAAATGAGTTTCATCAAAGCTTAAATGGTAAATGGAAAGGTAAATAGAAAGGTAGAAAGATTCATAAGGTAAATAGAAAATTAGCCACATAATTGAGACAGCCACGAATTAGAAGCCAGAATTACATTTACTTAGTTTATTATAACAAGGTTTTACTGTTATTTATTCACATCTCATTTTTTGTTGTTTACTTCAATAAAAAATTATTACTACGATAGGGGTGCGTAAAGTTTGTATATATATATATATATGAACAGGACTAAAAAATTTTTTTATATAATAATTAACAATATTTTATTAAAATATAATTTAAATATTTATATAATAAAATAAAAAAGATCTTTTCAAAAATATTTTTTTGAAAAAGGTTTTCTTTTATTATTATTAAATACACATATATCAACAGACACACACACATATTCAAATATCTAAAATAAAAAGAAAATAAAAAAAGATTAATTTACATATTTTTTACATTTTAATTGTATAATAAAGTGACAAAATTAAAATATTTTTATTTTTATAACATTAACATTAACTGTTTAAAGAAAGAAAGAGATAGAGATGTTTTTTTTATATGAATAATTATGTAAACATAGTTATAAAATCAGATTTATAACATCAATGTTTTACATATATTTATGAAATATCAAAAACACATTAAACACACTTTAATGTACACTTCAATTTTAAATTTAAGGGACCAATATTAAATTTGATTTCGCTTGAATATTTTCATTTTCACCCGAAAATTTTTTAATGAAATTTCAAAACAGCACACCATTTTTAATTTTTTATTTTACTGTTAGTACCCTTCAGAAAATTTTAAGCAATGGGTAATAAAATTTTGATCCCAAATACTGATCCCATATTTTTTATTAATTTTTCTCTTAAGGGTAACAGTGTAAAAATAAACCAATGGACATTAATGATTGGAAATTTTATAAGGCTACTCCAAAACAACACCCAGCACCTCTAATTATATTGTTTTTTTAAATAATAACGGTAAAAAAGGTATTAAAATATTTTTGGGTAAATATTTTTTGGTGTAATCAAAACGATTAATTTTTTTTCAAATATAATTAATATTAAGTAGATTTGGATGAAAACTGAAATTAAGTATTTAAGAAGAGAATGGTGAGAGAATTGAAGGTCAAATAAAAGGCATGGCAATTCTGGCAATTCAAGGATACTTTTTCGAATTGGAATCGATTAAAGAAATTTATAAAGAGCACTACCAAACTTTATGTTCAAAAAAAGTTTCCAAGGAGTGGTTTATTTTTTTGGATACTCGTTGATTTTCCATCCATATAAGAAATTAAAAAGGAGCACTACCAAACCTCGCCATTTTAAAGTCTAGTTACTAAAAACATTATATCAAAGTTCACAGGTTCAGGTATATAATAATTTTTTAAGAGCTGTTTTATCTTTCAGAATCATAGCAGAAGCGGAAAAAACCACATGACTTTCGTTTTGTACACAGATTATTCAAATTACCGATTTTGTATTTCTTTTTTATCCATAGGCGCCATCTATGGGCTCACAAAAAATTTTTCTAATATCACACTGTTGTAAAACAAAAGTATATTATTATTAAAAGTTACTAAGTATAACATTTCGAAATCTAAGTGTTTCCTTTTTTGAATCACAAAATCATAGTTGCGCTAAAAGCTTAATTTAAACATTGGTGTTTACGAGTTTGCAGTGGTCGCTTGAGATTTACTCTTAAAATATATCTGAGTGTTTCTATTTTGACTCAGAGCATTTAGGGGTTCGGTTCAAAGTTTTATCTAAGAATTATCTGTAGGAGTTCTCAGTAATTGCATCACATTTTTTGCAAGAATGGATCTGACTACAAAAAATAAAATTCATAAAATTAACCATTGTACGTATAAGCCTTCAGTTTTATCTGCTATTATAATTTATCTCAATTTTAATAATTTAGTAAATGCCTTTAAATTTTGGCTTAATTCTTATCTCAATTTTTAACATTAAATCTTATAATGTTTTATCCAAATTCTTATTTAAAAAGTCAAAATTTAACTATGGAATAAAATACCAATTTAAAAGTCAAAAAGTTTCTATTCTAAAAATCTTCAAATACAAGTTAATTGTAAAATTTATTCAATTTAAAAATCTAAAACATATAAAAAAGCAAAAAAAAAAACAAGAAAAACCTACAAGATATAAAATACAACATTTATAACATGTTTATCCCAAAGGCATAAATTAAATTTTTAATGAATTTAATTCATAAGAGTACATAATACATATATACAGATATCAGTTCTCTAGGTTCTAAGTTTTCTAAGAGTTAAAAAAAAAAAATAAATCTTATTCATATTATAATCCTTGATGATCCTTTTCTTATCAAAGATTTACTTTTTATTTTTATATTTATGGTATGTGACGTCAAAAAAGCTTTTCTCTTCTCTACTGATTTTTCTTTTATTTGTTTCTACGCAAAAAAAAAGAGATGAAAAACGAATAGAGAAAAGCCAAAGAAAATTCTCATATTTTCCTTCTTTTTTTTTAAATCATGTAGATTTCTTCCTCTTTTTGAGTTAATCCTTTCTATAACTAATACCCTGACATATTTTATTCATAACGTTTGTATAAATTCTAGTACCTAAAAAGTCATTAATTAAAAGAAAAAAAACACAAAAAAAAAAAAAAAACCAGTGAAATCCTAGAAAAAAAATAGGAAACATGAAAATGAACCTAAAAACAACTAAGAAAACATTAAGAGCCCTCAAAACCTTGAAAATTTCTATACACAATGTTTTCATGATATAAAAAGAAGTAGAGAATTTTTAATTTAAAAACTTCAAACAAGATTAACTCAAAACAAAAACAAAAAACTTAAGAAGAATGCAGGAAGGGAAATTTCTAGGGAAATACATTAATTTTCTAACACCATTTTGACTTTGAATAATTTTTCCACTGTGATATGAAAAACAAAACAACTAAAGAATTAAAATGAAAATCGTTGAGAATAACGTTTAAAAGTATGAATTGTATATAGAAGAGTTTTAAATTATTAGTTTCAAGCGAAGACAACTATCACTTGCTTAATAAAAAGTAATTTAGATAGAAATCCTTAAGCAAAAGCTATAACTTAATCCTTAACGTAGATGATATATTTAAAGTTCAAAGCATTAAGCCCCAAAAGATGCTGCAGAACGATCTATTTTTCAAAAGATACCCCAAGAAAATTCAAAATTTTTAAATATTCAAGATCTAAGTATATAGTAGGCGATATTGATCTGGTGGAGGCATGGATCATTATTAGAGTTTACGAAATGATCCTATAATTACACATAAAATAAACAATGAAGGCCTGTTTTCGTCCTTTTAAAAGGAAACTAGTGGTAGAGAATTAATTCGACAGTTCGTTATTGTATTATGAGTGTTAATAAGTTGTTCCTACTTCAAACTATTGGAAATGAAGAATCAACACAGTTTAAATCACTCTAACTGAAAGGATTTCTACCCTCGAACATAAAACATTTGACTTCAGTCAATTTTGTATTACGAAAATTGATGATAATATAAAGACTTCTAAAAAAGTTCTTGAGTTGAAAAATGTTGTTTGGACATGAGAAACTCTGCTGTAATCATTGGTTTCGTGAAATTTAACTTCTAGAGGTAAGTTTTTTAAAAACTTAGTCTAATCGAAATTTAATTAATTCAAGAACTGGTACAAATTAGTTATGGGAGCGTTCTTCCTTAATAAAAAATTTTTTTTTTTAATCTCGTATTAGCAAATCTCTTTAAGAAAATCTGGTTTTTATGAGGTTCTTAGTGAAAAATCTCGATTTCTTAGAAAATCTCTATTTTTAAGAATTTGAAAGTTGAATATAAAATCGAATTATGAGATTTTTCCAAAATATAAAAAGAAGAGATTTTTTAAAATCAGATTATTAAAAAAGAGATTTTCTAAAGCGAGACAGAATTATCGAAGAAAGCTCCCATAATTAATCTGTACCTGTTCTTAAATAAAATAAGTTTCGATTAGACTAAGTTATAAAAAAAACTTACCTCTAGAGCTTAGAGCCAACTCATTAATTTTATTTTAAATAGTCAAAATCAATCTTTTAATTCAAAACGATTTACAAATTTTGGTGCCCTGGTATGATATTTCAGTTTATAAGACCTTGTACATTAAAAGCTCCTTTTTTTAAATCTTTAAAATCAACTGGAGGGGACGTTTGAAAAGAACGAGATTTCAATTTTCGTAATTTTAAACGAGATTTTGATTTACAAGGTTTTAAAATACGAGATATTGTACCACCCCCAAGTTTTGAGCTTATATATACTATTTAGTGATTAATATACACTATAATATTATCTGATTTTCAGAATTTTCATTCTCAAAGTCATACAAAAGATCTTGGGCAACTCCTTTTAATAGTACTATAACAAGGGCTCCCTAAATTGCAATTCTTTGAACTGTTAAATTTTTTAGGTAAAAAAAGTATCATAAACGTAATTTCTTTAATTAAATACCAAAGCAAAACTAAATTTTTTTTTTTTTAAGAACATTACAAATTACGATAAGTGGCAGATTAAATTTACCCACTTCTCCAATAACTTCTCTTTTATAAACCCGATCTTAAGCTTAAAACATTAAACAAAATTTTTTAAAAATGGAAACTTTAGAGGAACCAGAAAGGTCCAATGAAAACAAAATTGCGAAAAATAAAAAATAATTAAATTTTATATTTAATTTAAAAAACAAAAATGTAATTAATAAAAAATGAACGAAAATATACAGACACTAAAAATAAAATACGAAATTGTTAATAAGAAGCTTCAAAAAACAGAAAGATTGTAATTAGCTTCATATAAAAGCAAAATATAACTTAAATTTCAGCTAATTGGTTTTAATACTCTCTCTTTTACCTCTTTTGATTCCTTTATAGAGCACATCCTTCAAAAATTAAATCAAAGAACCCTTTTTTTTTTACGATACGATACAAAGTAAGTAAAAAATCTCATTAACTTCTTTCTGATGATTAAAAAACAAATTGATATTTTTTGTAGAGTTTCTTATGAACTATCATCAGCTTAAGTTAATGTTTTCAAAAACTCTTTAATTAAAATCTTTTGATAATGAGACTTTATGAGATTTTGGGAGTTTTTCAAAGAAAAGAAATTGAAATCATAGAAAAATAAAAATGAATGCAACTGCAATCTGAACTCTTCAAAAAAATTGCATTCATTCAAAGATTTTTTCAATTTTCCATTATATGCTAATTTGAAGATTAAAGAACAAAGTTAAGTTTTTATTTTAAGATTCTTTTTAAAATTAATTTCTTAGAAAATTTATCCAATAGGTTTATTTTTTATTTGTATTTTATATTGACCTTTTGGTATTATTTTTCTCTTTTAATACATTGTCACTATTTTTTTTTCTTAATCCGTGGCTATTTCTGACCATCACGAGAAACTTTGTATTTATTTTTTGCTTAATATTCTAACCTATAAATGAAATTATTCAATTACCTTGAATTTTAATTAAATTAAAATAGTTTTAATTTTTTCAAGATCATCCCTTTAGTTAATTACATTTGTTTTATTTTAGGTCTTGGACCTTCAACACAATTTATTTGTTTTTGCAAAATATTTTAATTTTGTTGGACTCACGGGGTTTTCTTTACTTTGATGTAATTTGCAATTTAATTTAACTAAAGTACATTTTAATTTATTGTCAATTAAACATTGATGGAAATGTTTTTTACAGAAATCGGATTAACGATATGAAATTTCTTTTTATTCGTTTTTTACATAATAAATTGTTAAGCCACATTTAAGGAAAATGGAGTATTAAAGAATAGTTTAAGAAAATTGAATATTAAATGAAATTAATAATTTTTATTAAAAATTTAACTTAAGTTGGCTATTAAAAAGCTGGAAACTTATTTGGAAATTTAAAAATGTTTGATCTAGTTATCCTTGAGTTTCAAGTTCTTAGAATTAATATGCTATAAATTCTATTCAAAATTAACAAAGCTACAAGATTTAGAATTTTCGAATCATGTAGAATATTCTGGGCATGATGAATTTCAAATTAAGTCCTGTGGAAAATGACAAAATAGAAACCAATAGAACTAATCATTAGGATAAGAAAGTGTAAAGAAAGTATAAGTGGATTGGACGCTCTTAAAACAAAATAAGTCAATCGACAAGGAAGTTCTTCATTGGAGTCCACAAGAAAAAAGAAAAGTGTGGAAGCCTAAAACTGCATGGAGAATATCTGAAACAAAAAAATAGAAGAAGCAGGAAAAACTTGGATGCAATTCAAAGCCCTAGAACAAAATGAAATAAAATACAGAGGCTTTGTAGAAGTCCTAATGTCGCCAAAAGAGTAGAAAAGGGAAAATAAAAATATGATATAAATTTGAATAATACATTTAAAACGATAAAGTGAGTCTTCTACCAAAAAATCAACATTGTAAAGCTCTAAATCTCATAAATCTCTAAAACGTATATTTCAATACCAATTATAATTCTTAGATCATTCCTCAAAGACAATTTACAGTTTACTTGAAGTCTTCAAAGAAATAAGGTGGATGATTTGCTTGAAAAAGGACTCGTCTTAATAAAACACACAAATTGAGAATTAAAGTTAAGAATTTTTACCAATTATATCTGGTAATTAAAAAAAGTTCAATTGATTTATCCATAGAATCCGTAAAATATAGATGTAACCAATGCTTATCTCTATCATTACTAATAACATATTTCCAATTCTTTCCATTCCTTTGAAATCACATACAAAAGAATTCTACTCCAAAAAATTGGATTCATTCCAGTTACTTTCATAAACTTTCAAATATGTACAGAATGTAAACTACAAATAACGTATAACTAAACATAAATTATGGGAGGCTGTTAAATATTTTGATGTCATTGTTTGGTATGGGTAAAGTACTCCTAATTGAATTAAAGAATTTATTTATTTTTCAAGATATAAATTAGATACATATTAGCATGTTTTAAAAAACGATTTTGACTTAACACAGGAGTAAGAATTTATACATACATTATTTCTTATCATTACAATGGAAATTTATTTTAGCATAACTATGCCTCCCCTGCCTATACTAGACTTTATAGACATAAAAATACATTTTAATATTAATGCAACAATATCAGTATACAAAACTTTATTTGAATAAATTTATTTAAGAAATAATTTTCCACTTTTCCTTCCGTGTTTCAGTTTCATCAATATTTAAATAATATTAAATTAAAATAAAATAGAAGGTCTAGCCAAATAATTTGAATTGAAACATAAATATTGTAATGAAGTGTTTCTTTAATTGAATATAACACTAAACAATTTATTAGATAATAATTTATTTAATTTATTTTATTAGAAAACACCCCATTCTTTTTGGTAGACTCTTTTATTAAAACTCGTTAATTATTAGAATTATTTAATTATTAGAATTTATTTGACATTTAATATTAATTTAAATTATTAAAAACTCACATAATAAAATTAAACGATGAATTTTAAAAAAATCTAAAATTCCACAACCTCCTCCACCTTCTCCATATAAAATCATTCTTTGATACATTTTTTTAAATGTTTCTAAACATTTTAAACTCATTATTGTAAACTTTTTTTAAAATTTCAACTTAATTTTAATAACTTATAATTTTTACTGATTTTTTTTTTTTAATTTTAAATTTAAATTAAATTTTATTATTATTTTGTTAGTGTATCTTACAAGATACAATTTTCGCAATCTTATACGTTATCTTTAAATTTTAAAGGTCAAATCAATAACTTTTTATCTGAATGGTATCTAACATGAAGTGAATGTTTATCAATGTTTTTTTTAACTTATCATATAATTTATTGAGAACAATTAGTATCTATTTTTTTAATAGGCATTGTTTTAAAATAAACTTATTTTTGTAAAATAATTTTAGTCTATAAATTTTAATTTAAAAATGAAGGTAATTTAAAAATTTATTTAAATTTTGGGTTTCATTAGTTATTTTACTGTTATTTAAGTGAATTATTAAATTAAACTCGGTAGTTAATTTGGTTTGCGAAATGTGAAGTGATTAAAGTGAATGTGAAATGAGAAAGTGATTAAGTTATTAAAGCTAGTGAACTTGAAATTAAATTATTAAAATTTTGTAAAAATTCGGGGAAGTGTTAAAAAATTGGTACAGTTGTGGTTTCTGGAGAAGTAAAAATGTGTTACCAACATGGAAGATAGGAAAAGTGAGTAGAATTTTTGTTTAAGATTCTTTTTAATTAACCTTATGCCGCACTTATAACAAGTGATTAGATTTTCGTTCAAATGATTAGAATTAAATATTACATTTTTGTCATACATTAATTTTCTACGTTAAATCGAACGGCTGGATATAAGATATATTATTAAATTCAATTCTGCTTTATTACCTACAACTTTCTAATATGGGAAAAACTCAATATTTTGATTGATTACCAATTTGAAGCACATGCTTTTAGGAAGCTGAATTTTGAAAGTACTTTAAATTTTTTGGAATATTTAAAATTTAAACTATTTTAAAAGAAATGGCATCACTTTACATCAATATCTCCACATTCATATTAAAATCTCAAACATTTTTTTACACCGCCTAAAAGTATGCAATTCCGTCATCGTATTCTCAATGTCAGATGCGAATGTTTTAATAAATCAATGACGTATGAAATCTTCGAAATAATTAAAAACTGTCTATTAAAAATGAGATATTAATACAAATATTTTCAAAATTTTAATGAATCGGTATTTTTTTTTAATTTACAAGAAATGTAATTCAAAAAAATAAAAATTAAAACAAGTGGCAGAGGAAAAGAATTTAAAAAGAAACTAACATATTAATTACAAATCGATTGCATGACAATAATCGATTTATTTTTATAAAAACTTTTTTGTGTAACGGAAAATAATTTTCTTTTGTAGAAAAGTATTAAAACAAAAAAAAAGTTTTCCATTCCTCTTTTGTTCTTCTAATTTCTGGTTTTCACATTTTAGGTCTACCCCATTAATTTGTATTAAAAGAATTAAGTAAGGGAAAGAATATACAAATTTTTTTTTTATTCTTATTGTTTTTCTTATTTTTTGTTTTATCCCTCACCTCAATTTATTTCAAAGCGATATTTTACCTTATCGTTTATTAGAATTAATGGTTTAAGTAATTATTGATTCTTTCTTTCATTTTCTCTTAAAATCCTAACATCCACCCACCCACCCAAATTTGTTTTTGTATTTGTTTAAAAAAGAAGCTTATATACAGAATTAATACTTATACAGGATCTCAACTAATTTAGGATACAAATAAGAAATAGGATACAAAAAAAAAAGTGTTTTTAGAAAAGATACTTTTTAAAGTATTAGCTTAGATATATTTGGATATTAATAAGCTCACAGGATTATAAATATAAAATATCAGGGAAGTAGCCTTCATACATTAAATTGAATTACTGCTTCCCTTGGAATTTTAACAAAAATCCATTGAAAAATTTATTAAACACACATTAAACTATTATTATCGCAACATAAACCACGAAGGGAATGCCTTCACAACACTCATACTTTTTTATATGAAATGTTCAACTTGTAACTGAATATTAAATTTTTTTTTTATATGAAGCAAGGGATGAGTTTGAATTACGAATTATTTACCTCAAACAAAGCGATTGAATTTTTGATATATACAAAATATAGGAAGAGAAAAGCAAAAAACAATAGTGATAATAACAACAATAATGAAGGAAATAATGAGTTTGATGTTTGCATTCTGTGTTGTATCAAACCTATTTTTGTTTTAACGTTTGATTATTTTAAAAATTACAACAGAAAAATAAGAGATTATTGAATGAATGTTTCAAGTAAAAAATTTCCTTCTGATCTATTAAAGAGTATAAATAATCAAATACTTCTTGAACTAGACAATAGATTTAGTTCTTTATCTAATTTTGAATTCTTAAAACTTTCAGATGCTACCAAATATGCAGAATTTAAAAAAAAGTTTTCCAAAAAATCTTATATCTAATATACAAAGTTCTTGTTCAGGCTATTTCAGGATTAAAAATTGAACTAAAAGTAGTTTGCAAGCCAGTAATTTATAATGGTAAAAAAAATATTAAAGAAATTGTTCAGTTTTTAATTAAAACAGAGTTAGAAACATCCTTTTCCGAATTTTTCAAATTATTAAAAAAAATGTTAACCTTTCAATAGCATCAGTAGAAAGATCGTTTTCGTGTTTAAAACAAACTAAAACATCTAAGAAACAGATGCTCGCAATCGCATCTTTCAACTTTATCCTTAATTTTTATAGAAAAGCTGTTGCATAAAGAATGGGTGTGGTTTAGTCAGTAAAAATCCTTCATGCAATGTCTAACTACGGGCTCATTGGATCTTTTGAAGATTCTCTTCATAAAAAAAAGCTCACTTTACTTTTATATAAAAACTATTACTTTTGTGTGCTTCCCTTCTCAAAAATGTCACGCCTCGTCACTGATATATATATATGTTTATATTTATAGCTAGGAGGAAATAAAAGATCGCATGCTACAAAAAACTTTTTTAGTTTATTTATTAACTATTTTTAGTTAATTTATATTATTTTATCGGATGTACAAATTAACGTACATATATATATATACATATATATATATTAAAACTATACCTTACAGAATAGGAAGCTGTAGTTTAGAAAGTACAAAATTTTTTTTTAAGTGTAAAGAAGAGAAAAAAAAATTAAACTATAAATATTTAATTAGGTTCTGACTTCCTAATACTAAGGAAAGAAGGAGGAGATGATCTTTTATTAATTTTTTGAAAATTATTAGTATCCATAAAACTTAATTGGTAATTTTATTTGTTAAAATTTACATATATACATTCATTTACATAAATTTTACACATTAATAAATATGTATGTATATTACATATATATACATGTGTGTGTACTTATATAAATCCATTTAGATAAAAAGATAATCAAATATAATAAAAAAAAAAAGTTATCAAATAAATAATGAAGAAAATGATTATTACAGCAATAATTTTTCGCAATTATGAATCATTAAAATGAATTTTATTTGATTATTTTGTAATTTAATGTTGTTTGAATATATATTATATACATATTTATATGTATATTATATACATTTTATAGTTCATACATAAATTTAGATTTTTGTTAATTATTTTTCATTTACACTATTTATAAAATTACATTTTATTTTTAGAAATTTTATTACAGATTTTTATTTTACTGTAAACTATAAATGTATGATAAATTTACGAGTGTAGCTATTTAAATATTTAAAAATTTTTATATATATATATATATATATATATATATATATATATATATATATATATGTGTGTTTATAAAACTTTTCATAAATGATTTGTCATTTTAATTTTAAATATTAATTATAGAAAGTTATTTACTCATATAATATAACTAGTGTTTGATAAAGATAAGTGATTGTGGGTGGAATGAAGATAACAGTTAAGATAGGGATAAATAATTTTATAGATGCGATTTATTTCACTATTTATAATTGTGCAATAAAGATAACATTTCTAGACAATAAGGAACCAAGTGTAAAATTTGAGAACATATAGTTCTATGGAAAAGCGTACACACATAAGGAATCACTCTTGTGATATAATTAAAAAATAATTCTCTATTTATGACTAAATATTTTTTTAAGTATAGGTATTATAACATTTAATATAAATGTTTTAGTTTAATATCAATTCCAAAATTAATTTTGAATTTATACCTTTATATATATAGTAAAAACATTGGCTTTGGAGCCAAGGAGCAATTTTAATGTATCACAGATCTTTTGGGCGCAATATAGTATTACTATCTAATAAGTTGGTAAACCAATTAATTATTGAAATTTTCAATATATATATTATTTCACTTTAAAATTTAAATATTCCAAACGCCCTGACAAGTAAACGGTAATCCATTCATTAAGTGACATTAAACGTAAGTTATGATTTAATTTGATACCCAATATTGTTAAAGATATTTTCTCATGTTAGAAAATCCTAATTAATGTCCATATGTGCAATTATAAACCAAATATTCAAATTTATTACATTTTTTAAACAAACCTTTTTTTTTAATCACATGGAGGACATGGAAAGCTTGTAATGTCACTTTCTGGAAATGTTCCTGTAGTTCTATAGGTGATTTTAACACATCAAAAATACAACCAAATTTTTGAACCAAACTTTAGGACCTGTAATACAAATGTACAATGCTTGATTTCGAGGATAAGGATTTGAAAGATTTATTGGGGATTGAATACATTAGATAAGGAGTTTAAGAATAAATAAACATTTGTCAGGAGAGAACCCGAATCTTTAACCAATTAATTAGAATCAATCGCTAGAAACAATTGATTAATAAAAAACAATTAATGGAACCTTATTATATTTATTCGATTTCCAATCCAACACAAAACATTTATATTGAGAATACAACCACATTTAATAATAAGGATCCTTTCTTAACCGTAATAATATATATTCATGATTTTCCTTTGGGATCCT
Source organism: Dolichopus griseipennis (assembly GCA_963082915.1). Classification (NCBI taxonomy): domain Eukaryota; kingdom Metazoa; phylum Arthropoda; class Insecta; order Diptera; family Dolichopodidae; genus Dolichopus; species Dolichopus griseipennis. The sequence continues at coordinate 50,284,163 of OY720443.1, read as the reverse complement.
ATAATTGGAAATCTGTAAATCTGGAGTAGAATTTTCGTTTGTAATATTAAGAGCTGCATAAATCAGCCCGGCAAGTCCTTAAAATAGTATCAAGAGTTTGCAAAGCACACATGAATAATCAGTTGTTGATTTTCAATACACATTTAATATCTGTTAAATTTAATTTCAGAAAACTAGTTTTAACCTTTTAACCTTAATTTTCTAATAACTAATGCCTTTATTAGTTTCTCTATTTTGTTAGAATAATAATTGTTAAAAAAATTGACTTTTAATTGGAAAACACTTTATAGTTAAAGTTTAAGTTAAATTTAAACATTTTTTGACTATTAAGCGTCAGATTAATATCGATTTCTAAAACTTTTAAAAAGAACGAGAATGTGTTTCAAGATACATTCTAACTAAAATACTCAATAAATTACTTATATTAAATTTAATTTCCTATTACGTTTTATTGATTGCCTTTGAATGGACATTTAAATTCTAAAACTTGGACAAGAACAATTATATAGAACAAATAATAATATTCTAAAAAACAAAAGAATTTTTTGTATAAAAATAAAATTCAAATTTCTATACTTGGCACGTTTAAATTTTTATTCAATTTTTATTTTACTTCTTCTAGTTAATTATTTCATTTTACTTTCTTTTGTTTCTAAAAAGTTTGATTGGTTCAAAGGCAGACAAGGCATAGGCAACAAAATACCAAATCCAAAAAAAAAGAGAAGACCCATTAAATTAGACATTAAAATAACAAAATAAAAATCGACAATATCTTCCTTAATATCTTGTATTTTTATCTGTATCTGTGTGTGTGTATTGAATTTTTATATAATTATAATCATTATTATCCTTAAATTTTACCCTTAAGCATCATTAATTAGAAATGAATTTCATTTTATGAAAGTCTAAAACTGATTCAGCGAAAATATTAAATTTTATTTAAGTGAAAAACAGTAAAGAAAGAACAGAAGAAAACGTTTCTTATAATTCTCATTGCTCATTATTTAAAGATATTTAATGGCCTCTGTTTTTTTTTTAAATATATAAACGTACATATACTCTTTTCAAATGTACTTGATCCTTTTTCAAATGAAATTGGTCTTTTTTTCAAATTAAAATTCAAAATTCAATGAAATTGATCTTTTTCCAAATCAATTTGATCCGGTTTTTAAAAAAAATTTAAGCCACAGGCTTCTGAAGTCGAACCTGTTACCCAGAATTTGAACTGACATAGAAAAACATAGTCTCCAAAATATGACTTTTTAAATAAATCTCAAAAAATGACACCCAAATCCCAAGAAACTAAATAAGCGAAAAAAGTCCCACAACATGACATCTCAATTTTTCGAGGTTATTTTTAAAACAGGCTTTAAATTCGAACTTTTTTTAATTGTACACACTGCATTTAGATTCTCTTATATAACTAAAAACTGATTTATTTTCCAATATGATGATACATATGCTGGGGCAATCCCAAGAAATAGGACTGATTAAAAAAAGACCAATTTAATTTTAAAATTTAAGGACCATTTGTATTTGAAAAAAAAAAAAATTCATCTAAAAAAGGACCACGTTCATGTGAAAAGAGTATATACTTAAATATATAAATTATTATTATTTGTTTCAGGAATTCTTTCTTCCTTAGTTCCTAATTTTTTTTTTTTGTTTTTCTGATTTTTTTTTTTTCACGGATCCCAAATCTCTAATTTTAACTTTTAATAAGAATTAATAATAATTTTCAGTGGAATTCATCTTTACTTCTTTAAAGCTCCTTTCAAACTTTATTATAATATATGGATCTATAGCTATCTTTATCTCTACTTTTAATTCTTTCTTTCTTTTTTTCGTTCTTAAACTTTTATTTTTTGTCTCTTTTTATTTCTTAATTATCCTTTTCTTTTGTATTCTTTTTCTAAGGACATTCTAAATATTATTCATAATTAGATTTTTTTTTTTTTTTATAAATATTATTGCGCGATTACCTTGGAAAATTTTTTTGATTTTTTTTTTTTTTTTTGTTTTTATTTTGAATGAATTTTCATTTAACCGTTAACTGGGTCTAAAATAACTAAGTACCATCTGGTTCATTTAATTTGAACTGACATCTTTAAAAATAGTTGTTGTTGTTGTTATTGTTTTTCGCTTCTTTTTTTTCTTTTATTAATGTTTATTAGTTAAATGGTTAATATCTAATTTCTATGTATTAGTGAGATTTTTTATTTTTTTTTTTTTTTTTTTATCTGACGGACGTTTTCCTTTTGTTTTAAATTTTTTTTTATTGAAGATAATTGCTTAAAAAATTTTTTTAATAACAATAAATTCCTTAAAATATTTTTTTAAGGACGAAATATTATTATGTGTTCATTTTGTTTTTTTTTTTTATTTTTTTGAGATTCTTGTGTACACAAATACAGACAAATATACAAGAATAATATTAAGGAAAAATTAAAATGAGGAATAGGAGATGAGAAAATTTTATACTTTTCTTTGATTTTTATGCCTGTGTGAATGATATGGTCATGTGTGTTTCTAAATTTATTCTACGTTTTTAAGGCATGAACATAGGTATGATGTGAACTGAAGTGTGAGGATAGGATTAGTTAGAAAAGTTTTAGTCGTTTAAGCTATTTCTATTCGTCCTATTGCTATTTAAATTGTATACAACTTAGTCAAAAATACCTAGTCAAAGACTAAGACAGCTAAAACCTTGAAATTCATCAGGAGTATTTTTGAAAAGATTTTTAGTTTCTCTTTGGCTTTTAACTTTGAAACCGCATCACATATAACATGGTTTGATCCAATTTTTTGGAATCAATTTGTTCACTAGACTGATTTGACTAAAAATTTGAAAATTGAACCGGTAAATGTATAACAGAGCGTGCACTTTTTTGAATAATTCAAATTATTTTAAAGCTGCAGTTCGAAAAAACTTATCAGGACTTATATTGAAAGGACTGAATCCCTGCTTCTATATATGTCTCCAGAACTAATCACTACATGACTTTACTAGTAAAAATGAACAATTACATAATATTTATTGATATCTGTATTATTACGCTCTCAATCAGCCAGATTGCTTTGAATCCAATTCACGCAGGCATCTTAGAATATTCAAGGACAACTATATTATTCCTTCTTTTTTTTTTTGTTTTTAAGTTTCCAAATTTTATAGTTCAAAATAAGAATAAATTTAATCGATTTATTTCTTTTAATTCTGATGAATTTGAAAATTTTTTTTTGATATTATTAATCATAAAAACACTAATTCTTGAAAATTCTTCAAATGAGGGGAAGTCAAAATTAATTAAAAAATATTAGGTGTACCAGAGTTTTAAATGTATTTAAATAAATCTTTATTAGCCATCTTTTTAATCTTTTATAATTATTTTCTTATTATAAGTTATTAAAAACATTAATCAATCAAAATACTTTAAAAATTTCGAGAAAGTAATTAAAGAACACAAGAAATTGATGAAACAAATTGATTAAATGTCAAAATTTATCAAAATAATTGGTATTGTAATTTGTATTAATTTAAAGGTTTGTATTGTATAGAATAGGTGGATAAATAGGCCTCTACTCTGAGTAATTTCAAAGATTAATTAGAGTAATCATGTATTTAATATTAAAATTTATGCCCAGTCTCTTAAATTAGATTTCGTTACTAAGTATCTCTTCGCATAAGTTATGTAATAAAACATTATTATATATATATTTAAAATATTCCTTAAAATATGGGGAACAACTGGGTTAATGGCCGAATTTACCCATATATATTAAGTGGATTGGGTCTGAAATCTCATTTTAGAAAATCTCGTCTTCAGAAAATCATTTTTTTTTTATATTCTGGAAAAAGCTGATAAATCTGGTTATGTCTCCAACTCAAAAACCCTTAAAAACCAGATTTTTGAATTAAAAAAGAGATTTTCTTAAAAAGCAAGATTTTAAAAAAAAAACGAGATTTTCCAAAACGAAATTTTCTAAAAACAAGATTTTCTAAAAATGAGATTTAAAAAAAAAAAGATTTACTAAACCGAGATTGTGGACCACTCCCATATTAAATCAATTTAAATTTGAAGAATTCAATTGCCTGCGACCATAATTGCGACCATATTAAGATATGCTTCTAATTAAAACTTATTACTATGCGAGCACTGACCTCATACTGCATAATTTAAAAAGTAATTAGATTACTTACTCCATAATCGAGGTCCCTAAAAAAAATTAATACAAGTGTACCCTTTTTAAAAAAATCCCTCCCAAGTTTCCGCGGAATCCTTTCCTTTGAACATTTCTGCTGCTTTTTTTTTGTAATGAATTAATTAATTTTAAATTATAAACCATTTCAAAGTTCATTCGAAGTATTTGAGGTCATCATCATTATTATAAATGATTCTCAGATCATTACTCCTACCCTGAAATTCTAATCTGATGAAAATAATACAAATGTTGAAAATACTAGAATATCAAATTATTATATTTTACACAATCCTAAAACTTTATATCATTTACAGTTAAGTGCATTACTTTAATAATTTGAAAATAAAATCTGAGATCTATTAAATTTAAAATAATAATAAATATAAATTATCTATATTAAGAACAATTCTAAACTCCTAAAAATATACTATTTCAAATATAACATAAATACACTGCAAAATATTAAAGTACTTTCTTCTGAATAATTAATTTATTCAAAATTAGAAACCTTAAGGGTCAAAAAACATATCGTAATTTATTCATCATATACTCGTATGTAAATTTCTACTTTCATTTTCAATTAAAATTTAGAAATGTTTTATTTAAAGGAAAAAACCACTGCATAATAAACACATTATCTTCAACTAAAATTTTCCGAAAAATCAACTCGATCCATTTATTTATCAAATACTCCATTTCAAATGAAAATTTTCTAATACCCTAAAATTAAATAAGTTATTATAATATTATATTCCATTTTTTTTTTATTTTTATTTTTATAAAAAATTTTTGTGAAAAATTACACCACATACATTCGTTTGTAAAATTCAAAACACAACATAATAATTTATTTACGGGAAATTTTCAACTCTCCATTTTATATATATATATATATGTATATATATATATATATATATATATATATATAATTTCATTTGACAAACTAATGATTTTATTATTAACCCAAATTTACAAAGTAATTGTATTAAAAATAAGAACCAAGTTAAAAAAAAAATTTTTAGTTCAAAGTTCTTCGACTTTTATTCATTATTGTCACCCATCATTATCATCATCATCATAATCAACATCATTAACTCATATCATAATCATTTTCAATTATCATCACTATTTTTTTTTTTTTTATATACCCAACAGAGAATTTCATTAATATGAAATTTATTCAAATTTTCCATCATTATATATAATATATATGAGTACTTTATTTATGTATGTGTATGTATTGGTGTACATATTACATTATCATAATATACAGTTATATACACATATACAAAATGAAATTAACAACTCATTAAATTTTATTATCATTTCGCTTCACTGGTATTTATTTTTTGTATATATATATATATATATATATATATATATATATATATATTTAAAATTAAAGAACTATACCATGTATACCATAAACACAAAACACTATTTCATTCACAATTCATTCACAATAGAATAATTAACTAAACGTCATATAAAAGGAAATTTTATATTATAAAATGTCAGGGATAGCAAATCACCTTTAAACACCCGTTAGCTTTTAATATAGAAATGGTCAACATTCATCACAAGAATATAATTACTTTGTATACAAATATATATAAATGTATGTATGTGTATTTAAAAAAAACAACAGAAAGACCTAAATTAGGGGCATTTTTCCAATCAAATCTGGAAAGGTAAATCCATTTGATCATAATTAGAAAATGGTATGTCTAGAGGGAAAATGTGTAAGGTAATAATACTACTAATGAATAATAACAACTAAAACAACAACAAAAAAAAATTTTCCCACAATAAAAAAAAACAAAAAAAAAAGGACGAAAAAAAATGCAAACCGGTATTTGATACCTTTTTTAAAAAAAAAAAAAACTTTTCTGATGTAACAGAAATTAATAAATAATATAAAAGACACAAAATGTGTGTAACATGAGGGTAGGTCTGCTGCTGTATATACAGTTAGCTAATGTAACTAATTTTCATGATAAGTTTTTCTTTTTTTTTATCCTTTTTTTTTTGTAATGGGTTTTGTGGTATGTATAATGTAAAAAAATGTTATCATACCACTATCACAAATTGTCATACAAATAAATTAGCATATATATATTTTTCACTTCAATGTGTTTAACTTCTAATCAAGAATCTATAATAAAATTTATTATGGTGGAACCCTTTTTTTTTATCGTTTAAAGGTTTTTTTTTTTAAATATTTAAAGAATTTTTATATTGATTTTTACATATACATATATATATACATATTGATATTCAAGGTTGACAAAATTATAGAGAAAAGATTTTTTTAAATTTTATAAAAGGTTGCCAACTTTTGCAATTTCTATTTCTAGGATTCACAATAGTGTGTAAGGATCTAGCTAAAACTAGGTAGGTACTACTACCACTACAGAAATTCAAATGTTTTTTAAAGTAGTTTGTTTAACTTTTCAAATATCTTTCACCATAATCAAAGGAGGCAACGTGTCATGTGGCCCGGGCCATTATGCCCTGAGGTGTTATAGAATGTGTTGCATAATAATACATTGTACATGTAAGTATTATGTATTCACCGTACCTGGCAAATAGTTCGCTCGCGGTTGGCATGAACTTGCGGGCTCGCGCCGATCTCCACGTTAGCGAGGAATTGGCTAAAATATGGGGAATAAACATACGATTAATATCTATAAGTATAAACTGGTTCCTCTTTAATATCCCTCCTAATATCGCTTTTGTGTTGTCTGTTCATGACTTACTCAAAATACACAAAAAAATCATTTCGAATTGTTATGTCCTTTTGTACAAGTTTATTTACAGACTCTTTAAAACTTTTATACTAATATTTTGATTATATGTAAAAGCCTTTCTGACAATATTTGTAATATTAAAGTTACTACAACCAATTTTTAAGCCTTATTTTTGGCACTTGTTTTTTTCTTTTTGAAATATTTTAAGAATTTTTTTAGGTTGGTCATAAAATCCTTAATTATGGCGTCTTGTTTCATTTTGGTGGATCATAAGATCAAAAAATAACAACAAATTATTTGGATCATTTGTCCCACCAATTTTAAGACATTATGACTCATTGTAGGGAGATATTATGCCCAAATTGAATTTAGGCAATATGTCTCATCTCTTGTGAGGTAACATGACACGTCGCCATCATAAGAGGATATTTTTGAAATAGGAGATCAATGATTTAGATTATTTTAATTTATACCCCCCGTGGGATAATTATTACAGAATAAATCTTATAAATATTTGTATTTTTAAGATATTCGAATTTTTAAGATATTTACCAAAAAAAAATGACACATGCTTATAAATTAAAACTTATTAACATTCAAACTGAATAGAGTTTTATGATTAACAGGACATTTTAAGTCTCTGTAAGGGACTGTAATGATTAAATCAGGTTAACAAATATTAAGTAAGGTCTTATCTATAGTCATTTAGTACAAAATAGGCGCAATCAACTTTATACATGCATCAAAAGATCATAATTATTAAAATATGAATATTAAATAAAATAATTGTATACAAAACCCCATCAAACTCAGGAAAGTAAATACTTATATCAAAGATTTTAAATTATAATATCAAGAAAAATTTGAATATACAATATTTCCTTATTGTTAATATTCAAAATTTTTTTTAAAACTTAAATACATAATTAAAATTCAAAATAAGTATGGAAAACTCAAACACCATTTTCTTGTAATTGAAGATTAACAAAGAAAACTTAAAACTACATAGAAAATAATAAACTAAAAAAAAATTTTTTCAGAAAATCATTTGAACTTTTGTTATTTAATAACTATTTACTTTTGAAATATTTTACATTCTATTCAAAAAAATTTTTAACTTCAAATTTATTTTCACTGAATATTACAAATTATCATTCTTTAAATTTTCTTGAAATTTTCTTTTTACACTTTTATGTATTAATGTTAAAAAAGTTTTTTGATATGAAAAACTTTTCCAATTAAATTAAGTAAAAATTTTAAATTTAAAATATAGATATTTTACACATACGAACAGTACTGTGCAACATGATGAGGGTTTTTATTTAAATTTTTTAAAAATTTTTCTTGGTTTTATAATTTTTAAGACTTTTAAACTAAATGATATCAAAATTTTAAGCCATTTTAGTTTGTTGACAAATTGGTGTTTTCAAAATTCGCCTAAAAATATGCAATTTCTTAATTTTTATTAATAATTATTCATTTTGTATTTTATTTATAGTTTTAAGATTTAAATTTAAATAAGATATAAAACATTGAAATATTAATTAGAATCAGCCCATAATGGTCCTGGCAGCCGAGGGCTTTACCAATATTGCGTAGTTATTGTAATGCGTAATATTCGAATAAATACTTAGAGATTTAACTATACACTGAAATCTGATTTTAGAGCTTTTTTAAAAACATAACGTCCCTTAATTCAACTCTTTAAAACATTCTACAGAGTTTCGGAAAAGGATATTCTTATTCAGTATAGCCCTCCATATATGAAATGAAAACTGTTTTTACTTTAGTATAGACCTTATTAAAGCTTGAAAAATCAACTGCAAATATAGACATTGTTAAAGTTTAAAAAAACAAATTTCAAATTCTTAAAAATAACTTTAACTAACTTAATAAGTTTGTGTAAAGTTTAAATTGAAGACAATTAAGTGTAAGCACAATCTACAAATTATTGTATATATAAAAATATCTTCTTATAATTGCAATTATATATAAAAAAAAAAAATTTTAACTAAAAATTAAAATTCATAAAATAAAATTAAAAACTTTTGATTTTCTTTTCATGTTTGCATAATGAAAAAGTGTCAGTAACCCAAGAGTCAAATTTATTATCTTTGTCAAGTAAATTTATTGGAAAACTTTTCCATTTTTTCTTTATTGACTGAACACAATAACACAAGAATCATTGTTCAAAATTAAGTCTTCCTTTTTTTTGAATTTTATAGTAATTTTTTTTTGTTTTTTTTTATTTTTCTTCAAGGAAACTTTTAATGAAATCATATTTCATAGTCATTGCAACATAAAAGTTTAATAGTATACATAGTTAATTAATAGTAATATTTCATGATTTGTTCAAGGAAATTAAAAGGAGTGCTGTTCAAGAATGCAATTTTTAATTGAATATTGAAATATGAACAATATAGAAAATTAGAGGAAGTATTTTGATATTTGAAGTTGTTTTAGATGCTTGTATACAAGTAGTTCTTTGTTTTATATATTGTTTCATACAAAGAAATTTTTTTTGAATCTAATATTTTATAGAAAACAATTTATCATTTAAATTTATTGAATTGAACTAGCTAGGTGATAGTTGAATAAATATAGATCTGATAAACATAAATATATATATTATATTATCAAGACTAATTGTTTTATGTTTGGTGTAGTATTAATAAAGTTTTGTATAATTTAACTAGAGTAGTATTAAAGAATCCAGTTGATGGCGCAGTGGTTGTGACGCCGGCCTTTAATATGAAAATTCCCGGGTTCGATCCCTGACTGGGTAAACTCAATAAATAGTATATAGCAACATAAAAAAAAATATATATAAAAACGAGGAAGAGTGTAGTAGAGTAGACTGTGTCAACTCTGGGATACCCGTATGACCGTTATATAAACATTATATCCTTATTATTATAAACATTAATTACTTTTGGCAAAATTTCAAACATACCAGCTTTATTAGGTTAAATATAATGCTCATACAAAAGAAGGAGTTGTATGGCAGCTACTCGAACCCTCTGCAGTAGACCAACCAAATTTTGCAGTAACTTTGGCCATTACACTAAACTATTTTTGGCAAAATTTCAGACACCCAACTACAATAGGTATAGAGTAATGCTCATATAAAATAAGAAGTTGTATGGCAGCTACTCGAACCCCTTGCAGTAGACCAACCTAATTTTGCAGTAACTTTGGCCATTACACTAAACTATTTTTGGCAAAATTTCAGACACCCAGCTTCAATAGGTATAGAGTAATGCTCATATAAAATAAGAAGTTGTATGGCAGCTACTCGAACTCACTGCAACAGACCAACCAAATTTTGCAGAAACTTTGGCCATAAATTTAAACTACTTTTGCCAAAATTTTAGACACATAGATGTAATAGGTACAGAGAAATACTCATATAAAAAAAGAAGTTGTATGGCAGCCACCCGAACCCATGGACCAAAATGGCTGGATTTAAATAGCGATGACGGCTATTGCAAAAAAACGAATTTGCGAAAATTTCAAGATCCTAGCTCCTTTAGTTTTTGAGTTATCGTGCGGACGGACGGACGGACGGACAGACGGACGGACGGACGGACGGACAGACGGACGGACGGACGGACGGACATACATAGCTAAATCGATTTTTTTTTCGATTCTGATCCGATCCATACACTTGAGTCTATATCTACCCCCCCTCCTTCTCTGCGTCACAAACGTAATGGCAAATTTATTATACCCTTTGACTATATAGTCATACGGGTATAATAACTTATAATTTAATATCTAATAGTCAAAAATAGAAAAATAATAATTAGTAAATAAATAAAATATAAAATATTTTCTGTTCCCGAAGTTTAATAGTAAATAAAAAATTAACTTTATCTACAAGAAACATATGCATCTGTCAAATTGACACCATTGACGTATGCATATGCGACATGACATTACCCAACAAACATTTATTCTGTACGTCAAGAGATAGGGGTAAGCAAAATCTCAGTGACATATTGCGGGAAATCTAGGAAAACACAGTGACATCTTGCGGAGAAATTTGGAGTCCACTTTCCTACAAGGCGTGAGATTCAAAATCATGTGGAATTGCTACAGCACACCAACGATCTAGCTTAGTGAACAAACAATTAACGAAATGGAAACAGAGCCTCTGATACAGAAACTTTATGGAAGCCCTATCCTACCACAGGGAGTAAAACAGGAAAAAGTCTTAATTAATTCCTGAAGCGTTACTTAATTTTTGACAAATAAATTATGTTAGTCCTCAAGTTGAAATTGCAGATAATTAAAATTAAATTTGATTAGATTTTCAAATATTTTTACTTAAATACTCCGATATATACAAAAATAACGTAAAACTGTTTTTTTTTTAATGTACGAATGAAGTTTTCCACTTCAATATAACTGCGAGGCATAGGATAAAATTAAGGATCCAGACAAAAGGACAATAGGAAAAAAGTTAAATTTTTTTTTATATTTTTCTACTTCTAACAAAAACAAGATAATATTTCGAAGATGTAATTATCCTTGAAGTTGTCTGAATTCAAATGTCATCAAATTAGTTCATTCAGGACTTGATAAAATTTACTGTTATTTAAGCTTTTTTTTGTAAATTTTTTTTTTTGTAATTTTTCTTTTGATAGGAAATGTGTAGGCAATTGTATTACTTAATCAGAATAATAATGAAAGTTATCTGTGACCTGACCTCAACACATCTTCTATATATATATATATATATATATATATATATATATATATATATATGTACATATCTCATTTATAAGTCAATTCATATAATTTTATGTGTGATAGGCTGCTTTATATTTTATTTTCATTCTTTCTCTAAATGTATATATCTATGTATATATATATATCAATGTATGTATGTATGTGAGTGCAGATGACGAAATGAATTACTATTGTTAATATTATAAAATAAAAATAAAAATGTGAGATAAATTAAAGAAAAATAGTAATAATAATAAAAAAAAAAACAATATAAATTATATGTCTGGATGACAGAATGGCAATGATGGTAACACTTTTTTTCTGTGTAATAGATCATATCCGCCATCATTCACAGATATTGTCGTGCCCAGATTAAAAGATAAAAAAGTGTAGAGGTGGAGATGATGATATGATGGTACTTTTTCAGAGTTTCGTATTTTCTTTGTCCCAGGGTTTTTCCGGACAAAAAAAAAATTTTCTTTTATTTTCCGTATAACTGTAAAGGATAAAATAAAAATTGCCTTAAAGGATATTTATAGTTGTACGTGATTTGTTTTGTTAATATTAATTTTCATGTATAAGTTGTGAAAATAAAAACAAAAGAAACAAAACTATCTAATTTTTTTTTTTTTGTTTTTTTTTTTTTTTTATGTTGCATGAAAATGTTGAATAAAAATGTAAATATGATGATTTTGTTGCAAATATTAGTACGAGTATTAATGCTGATGTGAAGTTAATTTTTTATGTTAATTTGATGATTTTTTTTTAGTTATAGTTTTCTAAGGATTTTATTTGTTTGTTTGTTTGTTTTTTTATTATTATTTTTTTTTTTTTGTAATTAGTTGAAATGCTACGCAATATATGTATGGTATGTGTTTGTATATCCTAATGTTGAGAGTGTTACCAGAAGCATAATAAATCGAATAACATAATTAGTCATAAGTGAATTAAAATGATATTATACTTGAGTTGGTTTTTATATCATTTAATAAATATCTTAATTTCAAGATGAATTTTGTGTTGGGGTTTCTTAATTATATAGTGAAACGTGTCTACTCTTATACAAATTAATTGGAATAAAATGGAATGAAAGTAAAAGAAAGTTTTATTTTAAATGGAAAAATTATAAGATAAATGAAAAATATTATTCGTAGAATTATATTTGTAAAGAAAAAAACTGTTGACAAGAGCTTTGGTATGACAATTATACCGATCTCCAATAAAAACGTAGGATTTCCTTTTAAAGTTAGAATCATATTCCCAGGAAAAGTTTAGTTAAGTATCCTAGGAGCTGAATTCGAAGACATATTTAACAATTGATTGGGACAAAGCCAAATAATGTGTAGCAGGGTAAATAACAATTCTAATAACTGAATATTTAAAGATATTTAGTATTATGACCTTAAATGGAAATTTGAAATTTTTAAAGGTTACAGATGATGTAACTGTAAAGATTAAACCACTTATGATGTAATGAATGTTGCAACAAATTAATTGGAGTTTATGTATAAGTTGTCTGGATTATAGAAGTGTCTAATGCCTTTAGACCTAGAAGTAAAAGATTAGGGTCAGATTAACAAAAACAATGTTTCTCAAAGTTAGCATATTGCCTCCTAATCAAATTATGAAACTTCAAAGCCGAGAAAGTAAACTACTTTTCGAGACAATATAAAATTACATAATCACTGAACGGACGGACACTGTTTCACCTTAAGGTTTATGCGTTACTGGGCTTCTATATATACTTATATAGAAGCCCAAAGAAGTTCTATATATACCCCGTATATATTTACTTTCAAAATATGTATGGACATTTAAAAACGTTTGAAACTAATCTAGGTTATGATTGGAAAATTGTATTCTAATGTTTTAATATTCAGAATTCTAACTGAAGCATTTATTATAAGTTATAAGATAAGTAGTTACACCACCTGTGTTTTAATAAATTTTATAAGGATTCTCTAACTTTGTTTCCTCAAATATTTAATTCATCACATTCAAATGCAAAGAATTTATAAAATAAAAGAACCTTGTTTACAAAATACATTAATTTTAAATTTAGGTAGCAAAATTTGCATTGGTTATCAGTATCACTTATCACTTATAGAGTAAGAGTTTAAATTCCTTATGCAATACTAAGCAATTCCTTAAAGTAGGATTAAATGAGGAATTATGATAAAATGTAAAACTTTCCAAAATGCCTTGAATTCAAAAGAAATATTATTAAATTTGCACTCCAAATATCAATTTTATTTCTTAAGTATATAATAGGTACTTAAATTTTATATTCGCCATTTTAATTTTTTCTTAAATATATAATCAAAAATAACAAAAAAACAACAACAAAAAATTGATTCCTTTAATAATTTAAAAAAAAAAAAAAATGATATAAAAAACTATAAACTATCGAATGAAATACTATTACAGTTCATAAAAACTTATTACCCATAATAGAAATCCTTAATCTAACCTTTTCCTTTTTGTAATACAAACAAATACATTCAAAACAAAGAAGAACAGGAAAATTCAATAAAAAAACACAAACAACAAATGAATTTTTTTCTTCCTGATCGAAAACAATTGAAAACTAAAATTACCAATTTTCCAGAACTCATGTATATATAAATAAAGGTAAGTAAATAAAAAAAAATTATATATAAGGTTAGAAACTATAGAGTATTACTCCTTCTCGACCTATACAGTGTCACGTGTTTAAACTTTTCAGGATCCAATTCATATTTAGCAAAAAATGCATACATAAAAAACAATTTCAAACTAACTACATATTTAGAATATATACGTATATTGTATCTTGATCTTCTTCTTTAGTAACCTTTGAGTTAATAACAGACCATCAGTTTTTTTTTTATATTAGAAAAAAAAATATCCCCTAACAAATTGATGATATTCAAATTCACTACATCTCTTCCTGGGTTTATTTTTTTGCTAGATAATCTAACCTTACAATAAAAAAGAATTTCCTTATCATTTTTATTATCCTGTTTTTTTTTTTTTTTTTTATCAAATGGTTCATTGTTTTTTTTTTTTTTTTGCAATTTTGTTTTTTTCATTTCATTCCTCAGCTATTCGAAAAATGTTTCCTGTTGTTTTTCAATCACGGTGATGGTGGTATTCAAAAATTAATATTAAGAAACAAAAAAAGGAAAGAAAGGACGTCCCTAACAATGAAAGAAATGAAATATAAAAAAAAAAATAAACAAAAATATCAATAAAAACAAATAAAACGAGGAAGATTATAGTTGCCCTTGTCAACTTTTAGATACCCGTGCATACCCACTATGGTGTATAAAATAAACCGTAATTTACTTCTCTTATACATTTAACTCATTACCCCATAATTTTGACGTAAAAAAAAAAAAAAAAATTAACAAAAAAAAAAAAAAAGTCACCAAACAAAAAACAAAATTTTCATTCATTGTCCCATAACTTTAGCTTAAAAAAAAAAAAAAAAAATTAACAAAAAAAAAAAAAAAATCACAAAAAAAAAAAAAAAAGTTTTCATTCATTGTCCCATAACTTAAGCTTAAAAAAAAAAAAAAAAAAATAAAAAAAAAAAAAAACAACAAAGAAAAAAAAAACAAAAAAAAAAAATTGGCCCACCCTAAAAGTCCGATGGTCCGAGTGATGTCCAACTTTGCCAAGTAACTTGCCCTATTAATTTACCTGCCCAATTTTAATTTTAACCTTGTAGCTTTATTAGATTCACAGTTATTGAATCGAAAACTTTGTATGGCAGCCCTCCGAAAATGGGGCCCTAACATTTTGAAACTTCATATAAGTGCTCGATTCATTATATAACTAACCGTGTGTAGTTTTCAGCCTCGTAGTATAATTAGTTTTGAAGAAATTCATATTGGTGCAAAGAAGTTGTATGGCAGCCCCCCATAAATGGGGCCCTAACATTTTGAAACTTCATATAAGTGCTCGATTCATTATATAACTAACCGTGTGTAATTTTCATCCGCGTAGTATAATTAGTTTTGAAGAAATTCATATTGGTGCAAGGAAGTTGTATGGCAGCCCCCCGAAAATGGGGCCCTAACATTTTGAAACTTCATATAAGTGCCGGAGTCAATATAAAACTAACCGTGTGTAATTTTCATCCCCGTAGTATAAATAGTTTTGAAGAAATTCATATTGGTGCAAAAAAGTTGTATGGCAGCTCCCCGAAGCCTTGGTCCGATTTTAACCAAAAACAATAGGGAACCTAGAAATTGTCTAAAAATGACTTTGTGTGAATTTCAAGACTCTAGCCCTTTTAGTTTTTGAGTTATCGTGATGACACACGGACGGACGGACGGACGGACGGACGGACAGACACACATAGCTAGATCGACTAATTTTTCGATTCTGAGCCGATACGTACCCTTGACACTATATCTAGCTCGTCTAGATCGATGCGTTACAAACGGAGGAGCAAATCTAATATACCCGATGTTCATATATATATGCACGGGTATAAATATGTATATATACAATAAATATATATGTATAAATATTATTAATAAAAAAAAATGAAAATGAAAAGTAAAACTGAATTCGCGCGTTAAAGCAAAAGAATTTTCTTGGAAAATGAAGTGGAAAACTTTAAATGAAAGTCAAAATAATATTTTGAATTTCAATTTAAAGATTAAATGACAGGCGAATTCCGAACAAAATATATTTTAGGGGTAATACGAGTAGCAAGATATTATTAAATAATTTGACAAATATCTAAAAATCCTTCTACTAACCCCTTTTCTCTTATTCAATTAAGAAAACTGGGGTCCTTTAAGTGTAGATCTCTTTAATAGAATACTTACTGCTACTTAAATGCAGCAGTTGGAGAGATCAATTTTCTAAATATCACGAATTGATTACTTTACAGTTTGTTATGTAACCCTTTCAAGAATTTAAAAACTTTAGAATTCAGATTATCTAGAAGAGTCTTCAATTTATACTATAATTATACGTTTATTTCTTTATAACTTTTAAAAAGAACTGAAACCAAGGTTATATTTCATTAAATTTGCACGATACTAGTTTACACATTGTGCATCAACCTACGACTAGTAAATGTCAGTTCAGAAATAAAATAAAATTAGTATGGTCTTTCGGCACTGACCTCTGTTAAGCTCGTCAAAATAATATGATCTCTAATCAATAACTCGCTTTTTCAGGAATATAGATTTTGAATCGACATATTTATTAAAATTGTACTTTATCAAAATGTACTTCATTTTAATATAACCCGAAGCATAAATTTGATAAATCTTAGTATCTTCTTTCAATTCAATTACTTGCGTATTGGAAACCTTGTAATTGGATCCAGCTAAAGAACAATATAGACTAAATATATTTTCTTAATACATCAGTTTCAAATTTACCTAATAATGTATTTTATAAAAACAATTTATAAATATTGTAAGGATTGTAAAATTGTTAATTTGGTGAAATAGGTCTCTGGTTTTCAAAATCTATTAAAAGTAAGCTTAAAAATGGCAACATTTCTCTGTCTCTAAAAAAACAAGCATCTCTCGTAAACACCGCGACCAACCGAGGACGACACCAATCCAAATTCATTTGATCGAAAATACCATTAATGTCGTTGCTGCTAATTTTTTTTAATATTATTAAGTTTAAAAAAAAAAAACCTCATAATATCAGAAATAATTCAAAATTTACTTAAACATATGAACAAAAACAACACTGCTAAAATTTCATCTTGATTTGAGAAGGAAGCAAAGAATCGGAACTGAAAACCTAAAAATTTGAGGAAATGTAAAAAAAATTAAAAAATTACATTTTAATTCCGGTTCACCTAACATACATTTGGTTTAATTTAAAAAAATTTAACAAAAGTTTCAACTCATCCCATCAATAAAATCAAATGTAACTATTCATCCTTTTTTTTTTTAATCTTTTACTAATTTTTTTTTACCTGTATAACATTATAAAGGTAAAAATTATGTGTGTAAAAATAAAATGTAACGATATTATCAAAAAATCCTTATTGATTGAATCCTTATTGATGGAATCCTGGTAAAAGATTATAACAACAACAAAAAACTATTAATAACATTCTCCCAAAAACATTTCAATTTAATGATCTAATTTAGATAAAATGTATACAGTAACTGTTTTGATGTTGGGTTCTTTTTTTTTTGTGTAAAAAAAAACCCACACACGCATACACATAAAAAAATTCCTTAAATAATTGAATGTTGAAAACAAATTATTTAACTCATATATATAAATATATATATGGAAGGATAGATAAAATGAAACTGATGAAATTTTAATATTACCCTTAATAAAATTTTATTAACAACCTCTATTCCAAAAACAATTAACTGATAAAATATGAATTTGAAATTCTGTACTTTGAAAGTATTTTGAAAATTTTTTAAAGGGTTTAAGTTACGAAAAGTCAAATTTGATTTCAACGGTCGACCAATTGCTATATTTATATAAGGGAAATAAATTTAAATTTCTATAACTATTTCCAGTTGAAGGATTTGTTTCCCGTTCCCAAAAGCTCAACATTAAAAACTTTTAAGAATCTATGTAAGGAATCTTAAATTAATTTAAAAACCATTTTAGTTTTTGGATATTTTTGAAAGTTACCCGTATTGTATCATATGAATGGTACTCAAAATATATAAATTGAAGCCCTGTAATTGGTTAACCCTTATTCAAATATTGTTAACTCAGTCGAATTCAAAATAACTCCTTATTTGCGTCCAAAGATTTTTAGGCTTCACTTCCCGATTGCACAAAAAGCATTAATATTTGAAATAAGTAGAGATCTTTCAATTTGTACGAAATATTCCGTATTAAAAGACCATTTAGAGTTCGATTCTAAATTTATGTGTGCCCTTCTTCTAGAATCCAGATGTCAAATGAATAAAACCAACAGAATCTAAAAAAATAATACCTAAGGACTTTAAAGGAAATGACTATAGTCAAAATAAAATATAATTTTGTGATGGAAAATTTTGACCATTTAGTGCCCAACAAACCATCTTTTAACTACAATGTCTACAGCTCTTAAATTTAAAATAGGTCTTCCAGAATTAACATCACAAAAATAATTAGTTCCAAAGGCAATGCTAAAACAAAGGACATTCGCACAAATTTCAAACTGGACAATTGATTACTTTCATCGCGTATCTCCATCCTTCCCTTGATCATTTCCGTATATTACATAAAATAAACCCAGAGATTCATTCATTTTACAAGTCTTTATTCAATACTTGAATAATACAAAAAATATGGTAATTAAACCTCAAAAACACATAAAAAAAAAAACATTTTAATAAAAATAGATAAGTGGTTTACATTTTTTTTTTTTAAATCATAAAGAAGCAACCATAGTATGCACTTTAAAAAAAAAATTTTAACAAGTAGCAGCAGCAGCAGCATTCGTTAAAAAACAATGAACCCCAAAAAATATAAAAATAAAATTTTAACCAAAAAAATTGTAACACAAAACAACAACAAGTTACAAGACCAACTCTTGGAAAAAACATGAATAAAATTTAATTTTGAATGCAATTTTAAAAAATATAAAAACCAAAAGGGTTTTTTCCATTTTTATTTAAAAAAAAAATTCACAAAAAGTAGGAAAACTTTTTCGCAACAACGTTTTTATATTTGATTTTATTAAAATAAATTTTTTTTTTTAAACCATTGTACAATAGCTACTAATAAATAGAAAACCATTTTTTATTCACAGTCAAACCTTCAATTTAAAAAAAAATTTAACCCCTTTTTTCCTAACGCTTTTTATTTTTGCCTTCTATTTATTGGATAAAATGAAGATTTTTATCACGTACATATATATGAACCTCATACATTGCGTTTTATTGAAAAATTAGAAGACCACAAACTTTATATTTTTTAAAAAAATATATATATATTTATATATATATATATTATATATATATATATTATATATATATATATTATATATATATATATTATATATGTATATTTGTATATATATAATTTCTTTTAAATAAAAAGTTTTTACAACATTAACATCCACCACCGGATGTACCAACATATGTAGATTGCACAACATGATTTTGTTTTTCTAACCAATTTTTGTAAGTTTAAAAAAAAAACTTAAATAAACCCTCTATATAACGGTAAATTCGAATGTCAAAAAATACAGTTTCAAATTATTATTAAAAAAAAAAAGTTCAAAAAAATTAAAAAAAGAGTGGGAGGCTGAATGTAAAGAAAGCAACAAAATAAGAGAGGTCATAAAAAAAAAATACAATTTCATTGTTTGCTAATTGTCTGCAACCGCAAATATATACCATCTGAAAAATGGTTCTTTAACACTGTTAAATTTTTATATATACATATAGGTACACACATTTTTTAATATAAAAAAATATATTTATGTATATGTTGGGGAAATAAATGAGATCATATATGTTTTCCGAATGTAATTTAGAAGAAAAATCCTTTTTCTTTTAAGAAAAATTGTAAAAGAACCCCTTTGGTTTTTTCATCTTTCGGACAATCTTAGTTTAAATTTAAATTAGACGAATGAAAATTAGAATTTCGTATCCATTTTGTTCCGAAATTTTTTACCAGTACTTTAAACAACATTTTACTGTTAGAAATTTTATTTGAATTGACTTATTTTCATTTTAATCTTACAAAAGGAACTACCGTTATTTTCCGTTGTAAATATTCTAACACGCATCATATACGGTAGGAATAATTCAATTTGCATTGAAACTATTAATTTTTTATAAAGCAACATTTTACAGTTCCAAGTTATGTCCAAGTTGACTCACGTTCATCTCAATCTTTCTTGAGGATATACCGTTATTTTCCATTTTAGATATTTATTATACCAGTATCCTTTAAGTTAAAATGTTTAATTATCGAAAATCGAAATAGCCAATTCTAAATTGTCCCATGGACATAAAGAACCCAGATATTTCTTATTTTTATTAGATTTTCTCTAAAATAAAATTTTTTGAGAAAACAAAACACAATTGAAAAATAAGGAAATTTTTCAATTGTATTGTTTCGCCTTGACAAGAAGGTTACAACAATGTAACAAATAACTAAAGTTTAATTCAAATTGACTAACAAAGTTAAATAAGTATAAAAAAAAAAAAAATTTGTTAAAAAAAGGACATACAATTTTGTGTAATGGAATATAAAAATTCTTCAAATAATGAAAATTGAAAAGAAAAACGTGATTTTTTATTTTCATTTCTCTATTGAATTTTAAAAGAAAAATTTCTTTATTGATGAGATCTCATCTGAAAAAAAGGTCAGTTTTTAAAGAACGTATTGTATTAATAAAAAGAAAAGTTCGATTCATTTGAATCAATTCAATGAACTACAATAAGATTTGTTATTCCTTTTACGTATAAATAAAATATATAATTTAAAGCTAAAAAATCTCAGTTATGAATTTTTACAAAACTGCTGTTAATCATTAATCGTGATTCGAATCGAGTTGAACGAATTAAAATAATGTAACCAAAATTGAAGAGCTAATAAATACCTATTTTATGGTCGAACATAATTAAGAGATTTAAGTTTTAACTTAAGTTTATAACTGTTTCAAGTTCCATACCCATTTTATCCGAAAAATTTAACTTTGTGACAAATGCTAACTTTAATTGGTTTAATAGTTTCGAGGTCCATTGGGTATACAGTATTAGAATTTTAAGAGTTTGACTATGAAAATGTATTTTTTTTTTCCTGTAACTCCACTTGGGAGCATAGGACTTTAACTTAAAGTCTTAAATCATTTCTATTCATAGATTTTTCTACTATTTCGTTCCAGGATATTTCGTGTCACCTTAATTCATTAAACGCCGCTCTCCTCCATGTTGTTCTGGATCTACTTCTTAACTTGGATCCGACCAGAGGATTCCAGGAAAGCGCCATTCTTGGAAAACACCAAATAACGCTCTAAACCAATTTAATATAAATCTAAACAACGTAGAGAATAGCGTTTAGAAAAAGCAATACTATAAGACGAAAGATCATGATTATTCGTTATCTAAAAACTATAAGTTAATAGTCGTACATCGTCGTTTGGGATTTAAAGCAAATTCAAAAATATATCTAAGACTATTATGAGATGGGCTCCAATTACATGAGAGACCTTAAGATCTATGGGCTAATGACCCACTGTGTAATATTTTCATTAACGAAAAAATGCCTAACAAAATTAAGATCTTTGATAATTATGAGGCCCAGTGTCTAGAATTAGAAATTTTAATTCAATTTTTTAGAACTAAATAATACAAGGGTTAAATAATTAAATTCTTTCAAATTTTTGTAAATTCCCCACTCTAAAACCTTATTTATTTTTAAAATGGAATACCATTAAAAGCTGTCACTGACCACCACTGACTTTAACAATTTCATATACTGTAGAACACATTACTTACAATTTCCATTTTCACAAAAAATTTCAGAAAAGAACTAAATAAAACTAAATTAAGCATTCTTCAGTTATTTTGCGTATTTTACACGCTATGATTACCAAAAAACAAAAGAAACACACACACGAAATGAAATTACAAAAATCTCCAAGACAATGCACAACTATTTTAGAAAATTCTGCGATTTGGAAAATTTTTCGAAAAAAACTGAAATTTCATTTTAATTTTTTTTTTTGTGTAGTTTTTTTCTGATATTTACTGTAATGGAATTTCTAAGTGAATTAAATTTATGACTGCATTTCATTTCACATATACAAACATTTATTTTGTACACAAGTATATGTGTATCTGGTAAATATTCCCAAAATTATACAATAAATTGTATGGATATGAATGTATAAAACAAAAGTCATGTATAAACCAAAAAAACAAAAAATCAAAATTTATAAGGAAATATAAAATATTATTTTGATTTTGAATTCATGTCAAAATTGTCTAGTATTTTACTTTATCCAAAAAAAAACAGTTTTTAATGCATATTTACTAAATATTAGCATATATTCAAAATTCAATACAATTTTCTCTGTTTTATTCTGCTAGAATACTTTATTTGGTTAGTTGCTGTCCTTTATTTGATTAGAATTAGTACTTGGTATTTGGATGCATCAAACTAAAAATTTTAACAGATTTTATATTTTGAATTTAAATTCGAATGTACACACACTAGCACCGCCTATTTATGGTATCTATAGCAACAAAATAATAAAAATTCCGAATTACTGGAAGTTACATAATATTGGAATATTATATTTAAAATTTTACAAGTACCTATACATTTATAGGATACATTTATATATGTATGAGTACTAAGTACCTAACATTTAAGAATTATATGAATTTGAAATATAATTTTTCAGTAATATTATCTCTATGTTTACGTTTTTATCGTATTACCACATCATTATCTTAAGACGTGATTCAATGGTAGAATGGTTTTAATAGTATCATATACAGTTATACACCAATAATATATAGTTTATATATATATAAACGTTGACTCTGGTCTTGTATTAAAACAAAAAAAAAAAAACAGATAAAGATTTATATATTCAAAGGACATTTACAAGTACTTCATGCAAAACGCTTAAAATTACGTGATTTTAAAAAGATTTATGTACTGAATTTTTTTTCGAATTTGCTGTAAAGAATAACGAAATTGTAACGTGTAATTTAATCGTAAAAAATGTGATGAAAATTTAAAAAAAAAATTAAATAAAATAAAAATTTATTTAAAATTTATTTTTTAATTTAATTTTTGCTTAAACTTAGAAATTTCTTTATTTTAAGGTAATTTATAAAATCAAATGAAAATTTTTAAGTCATGGTCAATTATAATAAAAAAATCGTGCAAAATAAAGTTCTATTAAAGCTTTAAGACTTTTGTTAAAACTTATATGATTATATGAAAAATGTAGGATCCTTGTTGTGTTCAACTCTGGTCCTTGTTGTGTTCAACATATTTCCAATAATCTCTATTTTGTATTAAGCTGGCAGTTATAACTTTCATTTAAATGCATATAAGTTTAAAATGTTTCATTGAAAAAATTTTTGACGTTTTATTGACATTTTCTGACCTAAAATCAGTTATGACAATCAGACGGTAATGTGACGGTAAAAAAAAGCTGTCATTCACAATATAAAATCAATATTAAGTAATTTCAAGGTTAAATTGCATCAGAATCATTTTTTTTCAATGACAAAACTGAAATTGTTAGAAATGAAACAAATGTCATTGGAACAATTTTTTTTCATTATTAAAAATTACTGATCCAGAATTCAGAACATTTCAGCAAATAAATCATTAATCCGGTTAATAATAAATTTTCTTTTTTTAATTTTAAAATTAAGATTTGAAAATTCGTAACTAAATTTTTTAGAATTATTTTATTATGAACTCAAAAAAACTTTAAAGTAATTTTTCGGAAACTTAAGTTATAACTTTATCTTATAGCCTTCACTAAATAATAAAACATTTCAATGTCCAGTGAATTAATACGTTTTAAGCCTTATTTTTTCAGATATGATTTCATGATTAACTTACAAAAATCAAAGAATTTAAAAAACAAACTTAACAGAAGTAGTCTTCGATGTAGTAGAATATTCTAAAGCTACAAAAGTGCTAAATATCTTGTTTTAAAAATTAATTGAAGCAAAATATGAAGTATGATTTTCCGTATAAATACGCCAAATAAAAATAGCAGGATAATTTATATAATTAAATGTTATGTATGCCAGGGTCCTATTACATCAAACAATTATCACTATTCATATTTAACAGGTTTTTTTGCCAATTAAACTTTAATTAAGAATGGGGTTCTAATCAACTTTATTACATTGTGTAGATACTCGAAAGTTTGACCGATATGGACCTATTAAGATATTTCGTACCTATAAGATCTTGGACAGCTAACATTTTCAATGAAGAGATGCACTAAAATAAAACTACTCTTACTGTCTTTTTAGCACATTTTCAAAAAATTTTCTAAAAATGTGTTTATATAGCTTCAATCTGTTCGTACGTCCGTATGTTTACAAAAACTTTTACACCGTTTGAAATAGACTAAAGAAATTTAACCACGGATAGATATTGCAAAAAAAAAATAATTTCGTAGAAGAACTATTTTTGTGTGGCCATGGAAACAGGAGGAAAATGGGCAGATACATCATAAGTTCGCTAAGCAAAAATTTGGGAAACTCCCCATTGAAGGGCTACTAAAAATTAAAACTTTTATGTATTTATAAAACAGTAACTTATTCACCAGTGTATGTTTTTCCAAAATTAAACGTTAACATTGAAGCTCCAACATTATATTTCGCACTTGTTAACATGTTTTCTTGAGTGCATTGGGATTATATTGGGAAGTATTGATTTCACTATTAGTCATAATTAAAAAATTGATAAAATTATAATAATTATCATTTATTTTTATATAAATTTTTATAAAATAAATGATAAAATACTCAGTAAGAAACCCTATATAATTTTGAAAATAGGCTTTTTAAAACTCTTAGTTTTTTTCATCACTTGTTTCTTATATAATCTTAAATTAAAAAATGTTTTATTGGCTTTTAGTTTCGTCGCTGATGGTGACTACTATATGTAATTGAACCGCTTTCGATTAATTATTTTAATAAATAATATAATTAAGTTCAATTTTAATAAGTCAATAATGGTGTTTTACTTAAAAACCAATTTTTGAAAATGTATATAGACTGCACCAAGTTTTCATAAACTCACTTAAGTTACTTTTAATTTTCATAATTTTTATTACCATGATCTTATTAAATCGAATTGATTTACTTCATTCTAGGATCAAGGATTCAGTATTGTGTGTTTAAGCTTTAATAAATTTCATACTTGATAGTATTTTCTAAACCAAGTCTTATCAATCCCGGCTCCTTTTTTAAATTTTACGCTAATTTATAATTTAAAATTAAACGTTTTTCATCACGTTTCGGGTCATTCATTTGTTTGAAGCTTCCATTCTTCTCTAAATACCTGGTATTAATTTCTATTAAGTTCTAACTAATTTCTTAAAATCAGTACAAAATCCACAAAAAAAAAAAAAACAAAGCAACTAATTAAAATTGCAAAATAATTGAAAAAAAGTTACACACCATTATTATTAAATAAAAAAATTTATGAAACATAAAGTATATCTTTAATAATATTTTATCTACTAGATACATATTAAAAAAAAACAAAAATATTCAATTTTCATAGATAAAATTATACAGTTAAATATAACTTATTA
The DNA here is from genome assembly GCA_963082915.1 of Dolichopus griseipennis. Taxonomy (NCBI): domain Eukaryota; kingdom Metazoa; phylum Arthropoda; class Insecta; order Diptera; family Dolichopodidae; genus Dolichopus; species Dolichopus griseipennis. Next base: position 50,258,231 of record OY720443.1, on the reverse strand, counting down.
CTTTTTTTTCTGACTTAACGTACAAACATGCCAAAGGAACATATTTTATAATTTAACTCTGCTTATTCGGTCATTATGGTCTTCCCCTCCGCTTTTTTTTCTTTGGGTTTTTTTTTTGCAAATGGCTACGGGTCAAAAAATCATAACCTCTAAAGTTGCTTTTGATTAAAGTATTGTTCAGTTTTGGTCATAAAAGTTTCAAAAATATTTAATTTTCTTTTTATTACTATGAATATATGAAAAAGATACTGTGATCCTGTATGAAAATATTTTTATTTTGTTATCGAAAAGAAAAGCGTTGGAAAAACGGAAAAACTACCACTTTGTTTGTTTTTGTTTTTTTTTTTTAATAAAAATAAAAAAAATTTTAATAGAACATAAACGAGTAAGAGATATTAAAATATAAAAAAAAATTTTTATGAAAATTTTCCACACAAATCTACTTATTGAGGTGCTATGAAATTTTAATCCAAGAAATAAGGTTGAATAGGTTTGATTTTCCTTTTGACACTGAAGTTGATTATATAAAATGAGGGTTAAAAGCCTTTTATCGTAAAAGCATTTCTCGTAAAAAAGCAGAGAATAACAAAAAAGCTTGGGGAGATTATACGGTTGAATGGCACAGTGGTTAGAGTGCCGACCTTTCATGCGAAAGGCCCGGGTTTGAATCCCAGGGAAAGTGGAAAATCTTTTCTGGTTTGTTGACTCAACTCAACTACCATTCGCTATTGGTCTCAAGTTAATGGCTTAATCAATAATTAATAATTAGGTATCTTTAATAAAAAATACATTAATATAGCAATATAAACAAATACAAAATTTAAGCAAATAATTGACCTCTACGCCTAAAAGAAAAAAAATATTTAATATTTAAAAAACGGAAATAAGGCATATTTGATTTTCAAATGGGAATTTGGTCGAATTAACACAAAGTGATTTTAGCATTATTACAGCTTTAAAAGGAAATCAAACCAATTCGGCCTCATAACTTTGGACTTTATTTCATAGCACTCTCTTTCCATTGTATTTTGCAATGATATTTTTTCTCTGTGCTTGAAATTTTTTTTGTTATTTCATTGTTGGATAGTTAAAGTTTTTGCTTTTTTGTCCGGTTATAACTCTTGAAGATTCCGAAGCATAAAAATAAAACCAAAATTTAACGATTTATGAGTCATAAAGGCAGAATATAATAAAAAACAACTAAAACATGGAGTGAGTAAGTGAAATAGTTAAATAAAAAAATATATATATTTGATTTTTATGGTTTATTATCTTAATTATTCGTTTGCAAAATAAAAAACTATAGATATGTTTTATAACTACAATTGTGTAACTGTTATCTATTACCATTTTTGTATATTCATAAATTTGCTTATCTTTTTATTGTAATAATTTTAAATTAAAGTGTGGGACTACATATATGTAGGTTCATGGAAATACTCAGATTCTCAGATTAATTCAGATTTCTCATTGAACCTCAAAGTATCTAAAGATTTTTGTAGTTATACGATCACATGTTTCAAACTTTCTAAAACAGTAAATGAAAGGAATATTAGTTTTACTTTTTCAGAAATTAGAACAGGATTTTTTTTTTTAATTCTAAAATCAGATTTTAGAACTTGCTTTTGGATTAAGTAGTTAATTTTGCTTTAAAACTTATACATTTCCTAAAATAGAACCACTATTGATTCCAACAACAATTCTATGCTATTATTGCTAAATTCCGGGAATAGAAAATATTTCAAGAATTATTTTCCAACTATAACCTCAATTTTAAGCATTTATTTCCCCTTTCACAAATTAAGGGCTTTTGCAAACCATTAATCTTGCACAATTTCTTAAGGCTTCTTGGTCTTCCTTTTAAAATCCTTGCAACTCTTGACTGAAAAAATCTAATTTGAATTCCCGAATTCAATGCATATAGAATACCAGATCAATAGAGAGTTCCCAACGCTGTACATCATCTTTTTACAAATCTGCTTGCACCACCTTGAGTCTACAAAAATTGATTAAAATTTCAATAATAAATAAACCTATTCAGGTGGAAATTTCTCCATTTCAATTAATTTCAAAATGAACTCAAAATTACATTAATATCATGAAACACTCTGTTAAATAAAGACCTCCTCCAATAACTCAAAAGAAGTGAAGCTATTTCATATCTATGTTAAATAAACATATGGTTAAGAGTGAAATATTTTAAAAAATTATGCAACAATTGCATTGCAGAACTTGGGTTTTTTTTTTTATTCAAAATATTTAATATTTTCTTTTAATATTTCCTCCAGCTTCTTCTTTTCTTTTTAATTTCATTATAAAATGCTTTCATCGTATCCTTTGAAAATTTAATTCAGCGTTGCTGTGAAATTGAGAAGCGCACAACACATGATGAGAGGAGTTCAAACAAATTTCCTGTATAAACTTTTCAATTCACTGTTTTGTGAAAATATTCAAAAAAAAAAAATGTTTTTCAAAAGGAAAATTCTTCTGAAATTTAACTCTTAAAATCATAAAACAAAACTCTTCAACCCTATTTATGAATGTATATATGTATTATGTATATATGATATGGATATGTGTCTGTAAACAGTAGGTTTTGAAAGAAAATACGGAATTTTCCTCTTATAGGTCCTTCAGGTTTTTTTTTTTTTTTCGAGTTTTTCTGAAAAATTTATTATTTGGTAATTTAGTAAAAAAATATTTCTTTCTTTCTTTCAAATACTATTGTTGTCTTTTTCTTTTTTAATGATTTTTTTGAAAAGAATTTATGAAAGGTTTCTTTCACAGAGAAATAAAAATTCTGAGGAAATCTGTTGTTCACCTTATGTTTTTCCAAATAAAGTGTTAGATCCACGTGTAAAAATTTATAGGAAGAACGTCTCAAAATCCCAAATCACAAAATCCCAAAGTAACAAAATCCCAAAATTTAAAAATTTCAAAATTACAAAATCCCAAATGACAAAATCCAAAATTTCAAAATCCCAAATCACAAAATCCCAAATTACAAAATCCCAAAATTAGAAATTTTCAACCTAATGGTTTAAATTGGTAATTGCAACTAGCCCTGAATTCACCAATTTCTTAAATAAAATGGAATTAATATTTGGGGTTTGGGAGCCTAAAATGATAAGGAGAAACTTTATAATTGGTTACAAAATGACACATTTTGGAATTTGGTATTCTATATTTTGGGATTTTGTAATAAGATGAAAAAATTTTGGGATTTTGTGATTTGGAATTTTGTAATTTGGGATTTTGTGTTTGGGATTTTTTGATTGGGATTTTATGATTTGGGATTACATACCCAACCCAATAGGAGATATGGAAGGAAAAATCTCAGATACTCTAAATAATTTATTGTCTTCTGAAATATAGATATTATATATATAAGTATATGTGCGTTTATATATATGTATGTGTTAACTGTTAATATATTCTTTTGTAATATCTTTTTTGTTTTGAATTATTTAAGAAAAAAAAAAAGAAAATGGAGAAAGAAAATTATTCAATACGGTTCATTAAGTTATCTGATTTGAAATAATTTAGAAGAAGTTTATAGGATCCATTTTGATTAGTTTGTATACTTTATTTTTTATTTTGATTTTTTTCTTTTTTTTTCTTTCTTACAAGTTAATTTTCTTTTCCTATGAAAAGAAAAATGGAAAATTCTTTTGGGAAAAAAACAAAAACAAAATCAAAAAAAAAAGGTGTAATAAAATATAAAAAGAAGAGTTAATATTTTTGTGTGTATTTAAATAATAGTCTATAGAGAAAACTTTAATTTAATAAAATTTTGTAGGGGCAAAAAAAAAATAGAATAAATTAAAAAAAAAGCTTTAAGGTAAAAGTTATATATTTAAAATAAAAATTTACTCAATTTAACTTTTCCTTTCAAGTTTTTATAAGTGGGTTAAATAAATTTTTAGTGAGAATCAAAAAGTTTTAATTTTTTTTAATTACAAGAGGTTTATTAAAATTAATATCAACTTTAATTTGGGTGGTGGAACTTTTTTCTTGTTAACTTAATAAATGTGCATACAATAATTTAATCAATTTAGTTGATTAGCAAAGCATAGAGAAGTCTTTATTTCCTTTCATAACATAAGTGAAAAGTTTGAAACTGAAGTGCAATTTAAAAGTGCTAAAACACTTTTTAAAAAAATTCTTATGCATAAGAAAGCATTGGACGTCATTTTAAATATTTTTCCGAACATTTCCAATTTTAATTAATATTTCGTTTATTCGAGGGTTGTCTGAAAAATCAATGATAAATGAAACAAAGGATTAAGTTATTTACCAGAGCACATTTTATTTTTCAACATAGTTTGCCACAGATTGCCATTATCACACTCATCTCTTGGATTTATCACTGACTTTTCAGACAACCCTCGTATTGGAGCTGTTATAAGTGATAAGAGCGTCGATAAGAGCATACAGTAAAAATTTATTATATATTGTTTATCGTAAATCAAAGCGATGCTCACATAATAACCCTTTCTATTAATCTTATCAAAGCGATGCTCCAAAATAAACCCCTCTATTAATCTTATCACTTGTCGCAGTTTCAATATAAATGCACCCTTAGAAATCGTAGACGGTAAACAGAAGTCATCATTTATTTATAAAAACTTGCAATTAGCAGTGTGATAATAATTATGAAATTTACTAAACGCTTATAATTTAGATAAGGAGTAAAAAAAATCATAATTTCACAATAACTAAAACAAATATGCTGTGTCCAGAACAGAACAAACCGCTATTACAGATGAAGACATATATATGAAATTTCGTTAAAAAATTTCTCCTTAATAGTTATATTCACTAAGCCGTTGATTACTCGGTTGAAGCTATTGTATAAGATTATGAATATACAAATGTTAATTTTGTGCGCTATCTATTATCCTATTCAAGAGTTATTTATATATTTATATTAAATCTAATCTTATATTACGATATTAACTTTTATACGATATAATTATACAATTTTACAAAATTTTTGCATTAGATATGATTTGACCGGGATTTGAACCAGATATTTTTCACATGAAAGGCGGTGCCTTTACGACATTGGTCAGATATAACTACGCCATTGGCTAAAGCATTATAACTTTTAATAAATTTAAGATATTGTGTTAATAATTTCTAAGAAGTGTCATCATCAAATTTTTAAAGGCAAATGAAACATTTAAAATCTCCGTATGATTCTGCGCACCGGAGTAATGCACATTTGCAAATATCCCCAGTTTCAAATTTTTGGTGCTAATACAATATACCTACCGCTTTTTACATATCATATATAGCGGTTGATAAAAATTAATTTCTCATTATGATAATACATATAAATAGCCCCTTCTATACAGAGCATTATCTTATAGATACCATACTAAACCAAAGTTAATTTCTAATTTATATTTGAAGATCAAAAATAAATATTTTTCATTCTAAATATTTGAATAGCAAAGAATTAATTAAAAAAAATGTAAACACCTTAAAAATTCTTAACTCCATTAATTTCATATTTAGTTTTGGTTTCATTATTTTGTGCATCTAATTTTGGTTTCACTTGTTAGTATGCACTTAATTTAAAAAAATTTTTTTTTGATCCTATTCCATTTTTAACGCACCAGTTAAGTAAAAATTATTTCTAGTCTAGTGAACTATAGTATTTAACCATTATGTACTTAAATACTGTATATACACATAAAATTTTGTAAAAGTGTAACTATCTCTAAAAATGCAATTTTTAATTATTATTTAGAGACAACATGAGTTTTAATATTGTTTTGATTTTTATTTTCTATTTTGTAATCGCAATACTTTTCAATTTAATGTTATATGGGTGGGAATGTATTTTATGTTTTTTCTAGACCACTTCCATTGAGGAACGAACCAAATAAAAACATAAAAACAAATCCGAATTTCACTCATAATGATATAAAAACCAAAAAACCACAAAGGATTTGATTCGGTCCATTAGAGGATAATTCATTAAATTTCCTAAAGTAGTAAAAAAATATACTCTGATATCGTATATATTAACAGATATTTCAATTTTTTTGTTTTTTTTTTTTTTGGTTTTTTGTTGCACAACCACAAGGTTGTTCCGTTATTTTTTTATGCAATTTTTTGTTTTTTTGTTGTTGCAATAATAGTACAAAAAATTATGGATTCTTATATTAATGAATTATTAGTTTTTTTTTTGGATTTTCTTTTTGTATGCCATTTAATTTTTTTTTTTAATATTACATAAAACAAGTGAGGGAAAAAAACCAAGGGTTTTTAAAAAGCACATTTTCAAAATTATATACGGTTTCTTACTGAGTATTTTATAATTTATTTTTATAAAAATATATATTATGATAATATTATAATTTTGTTATTTCATTAATAATTAATTATATGACTAATAGTGAAATACTTAGAATAGACCCCAATGCATTCAAGAAAACCTGTTAATAAGTGCAAAATATAATGTTGGAGCTTCAATGTTAACGTTTAATTTTGGAAAAACTTACACTGGTGAATAAGTTACTGTTTTATAAGAACATAAAAGTTTTAATTTTGAAGACCTAGTAGCCCTTCAATGGGCTTCAATGGGGAAGGTTCCCAAATTTTTGCTTAGCAAACTTATGATGGATCTGCTCACCCCCCTCTTGTGTTCACCCTTCCATTTTTTTCCGGTTCTAGGAAATCAATTTGGAACTCCAACAAAATTTGGAATTTTACCTAGAATATTATTATCTAACCAAAAATGGTTAATACTAAGAAACAATTTCTTGAATTTAAAGAGACTCTTTCAAATTTAAGAAAAACCTTTAACGTATGTTGAAATATAATGCTGCAGCTGTAAATTTTGCATATTTGTAAAAAAAAATTTGAACAGGTGTTAAAGTTACAGGTGGTTGAAAATAGCAAAATTTCAATTTTCGAGCCCTTATAGCTCCTAAACAGGGGGCGCGACAAAAAAATTTTGTTAACCGACTCCTATTAATTTTGGAGGACCTAACTTCTCCCAAAATATCAAGAGCCTAGGTTGAACCGTTTAGAAGATATAGAGGGCCAAAAATTTTGCAAAAGTTGAGTTTAGCTTAATGGTAAATTTTAGTACCGTATGGTAACCCTATACATTTTAGCCTTATATTTTTGTGAAGCTTATAAAACCAGCTATCTTTTGCCGTTTTCAGATTGAAAATACACTTAACAAAACTCTTGTTATAATAATTTAAAAATAGGGCTTTTTCCAACTTTAGGGGGCTGTAGCTCCGTAACGGGTGGGGCTACAGAAAAAAATTCTTCTACGAAATTAATTTTTTTGTAATATCTACCCGTGGTTAAAATTTCTTTACTCTATTTCAAACGGTGTAAAAGTTTTTGTAAACATACGGACGGACGGACAAAGTCAAAATTAAGAAAAACCTTTGACACTAATTGAAACTTTCGTTTTTGAGCTTTCAATTTTGTATACAAATAAAAAAAAATTTTGACAGGTATTCAAGTTATAGGTGTTTAAAAGCTAAATTTTTAGCAAAATTTCAATTTTCGACCCCTTACAGCTCTTAAAGAGGGGGCGTGACAAAAAAATTTTGTTAACTGACTCTTACTTATTTCTAAGGATCTAACTTCTCCCAAAATTTCAAGTTTCTAGATTTAGCCGTTCCGAAGTTATGAGGGACCAAAAATTTTGTAAAACTTAGTTTTGAATAACGGTAAATTTTAGTACCGTATGGTAACCCTATACAATTGGCTTTTAAAAACTTGTAAAGCTTATAAAAGCAGCTGTCTGTTACCGTTTTCAGGTTGGAGATATACCTTATAGAACTCTAATTATAACTGTTTAAATATGGTGCTTTTTTCAACTTTGTGGGGCTGTAGCTCCGTAACGGGGGGGGCTACAAAAAAAAGTTTTAACATTAAATTATTTTTATTGCAATACCTATCCATTCCTGATATTTTTTTGTCAATCGTAGGTAAAAAGGGACGGACGGACGGACGGACAGAGTGAAGCTATATAGGCACATTTTTACAAAATTTTTTGAAAATGTGCTAAAAACATTTAAAATGAGTAATGGAAAAATATGTATGGGCGGAATTATTGTGCAATGTTTTATCTCCACCCACTTTAACATTATGCAACTACGACAAGTATAAGAAAAATAAAAGGATATAACAATAAATGACTATTGCATTAAATGCAAATTTTTAACATAAAATATGAATGTATATATAGTGTATGTAAATATATATACAAAACAGATTCTGTATATTATTTACATAGATATGTATTTATTATATATAATAATGGAAAATACAATTAATTATAAAATTGTCAGACTTTATGCTTACATGTAAGACACAAAAATAATTCTAATTAGAATTTATTTAAATTTTTAAGTGGATTTTATCATATGATTTCAAATATTTATGTACACATAAATATAGACAAAATTTTAGATTAGAATTTATATGTATTTTTAATATACAGGGTGTTTCCTAATTAAATGCACTGCTATATACCACTGCATAGGTACTTATAGTAGGCAAATTTTTTGTATGGGGTCTAAACTGGGCCTAGTTTTCAAGATATGGGGACTTAAATGTAATTTCAATATTTTTTTTTTAGTTTTTATAATTTTACGATTAACTCTGTTCTGACTCCTTATGAAAATTCTGTAAAATGTACTTTTTTAACAAGTACCTACTCAATTTTCTATCTTTTACAGTTTCAAAACTGGGAGCTTCTACATTTTAAAAATGTTGAAATTTAAAGAAATTTTTTTTTGAAAAAACCACATTTACGCTATGATGTTACATGAAAAATTTCCAAAATTTTATGACACAAAATTTATTTACTCATAAGTACGTATGCTATGCTTTTTAGCCCTAGCAAATTTTTAAATTAAGTGGTATAAATAAGTTTCAAAACTTTTTTATTAAAAAATTGTGAAATATTGGACTCCAAATGGTTTCAAGTTTTATTCAAGTTACTTTAATAACTTAAATTCGGCAATAATATTGAGTATTTCATGTGATGCATGAAGATGCCTTCAATTTAACCCTAGTATATCTTAACAATTATTTTTACTATAAACTTTAACTCTTATAAACACTTATAAAAAGTTCCATCGAAGCGTTGGTAAGATGAAGTTCCTCCATAAAGTTTTAATAAACAAACAAAAGCGCATTTTTAAAACCGATTACTATTGAACTTTCCACTTATATACGAGTATTTTTCAAAAATTGCATAGAAATTCGCAGAAGACATATTTTTTTTAGAATTAAAATTTAAAAATAGTTTGTGAAATTAATATCAGTTATATTATAATTAATTAATTTTCTATATATTTATAAAACAAACAAAACTATACTCAAACTTATAATAGAGAATTAACTTTAATTTCAGAGTCATTCCAAATCAACTTATCTGGTTTAGAAAAGTTTTCTTACATTTGTGATAATTCAATTTAAAAAAAATAAAGTTTATATCATATGAAAATGAATAAATCAACATATTTTGTCTAAATAAAAGTCCCTGAATTTTTAATCAATTCAAAAAAAAAAAATCTTTGAAAAATGGAAAATAAAAGAAAATCTCTCGGAAAACTTTTGGAAACTCTATAACAAAGAAATAAATCAAAATGTAAATAAGTGCTCTAGTAGAAAAATAACATGGGTGTTTTAGAACTTTTGCAAAATTTAAATATTTAAATTAATTATATTTTGAACTGGTAATCTTTAAAACTTTAAAGATCTTAAATGATTGTATCATCTTTTCTGTTGCAGACATTTTTTTCAACACGTGTTACATTATTCTGGGCTTTTATAAACAAAGTTACCAAGATTATAAGGCTTATGAAAAATATAGGAATTATATCTAACATTCACTATTCATTAAAAATAATGGATTGAAATATCTGCACATACTAAAGAAAGTAATAACATATATTCAGAGGAATCTCGGATGTAGCGTATTCACAAGGATCACGCAACATCTGCCACGAGTGCTAAAATACACTATGAGTATAATTGTTCTTTAAAATGGTCAAAGGAGGAATATGCTTATTATCCAACTTCCGATTATTCTTATTTTTTTATTACCAACATGACAGTATTTCCAACTTATTTCTTATTGAATAAGAGGAGGTAAAGTTTACGGGGTTGAAATCCTACCAGAAGAATCTTGCTCGTCCCATTTTTTTTTAGTAACTTCCCATAATTCTCATTTATTCTCAAAATTTTTAAATTAGATACTTAAAAAAATATATTTAACTTTAAATTTAATAAAATTTTTAGTATAATCTAACTTAAAATACACAACTCAAATTTTCCTTCCATTTTAGTCAGAATATTCAAAAACATTTTCAAAAAAAAAATTTAATTCTGTAAGAAAACATCAAATTTTTTTTATTTGAATATAATCAGAGGTACAAGAAATAAAAACATTCTTTAATAAAAAAATAAAAATTAAAATAGTTACTAACTTATGAATATTCATAAAAAAAAAATCTTCTATAGTTTGTAAAAAAAAATTTATTCCATTTTTGATTTAATTTAAATTCATCTCTTTTCCTCTTCAACCTTCTGCTATCTTAATATATTCATCTTTCACATAATTGTTTTCTTTTTTTGCGAATAAAAAAATCCAGATAAAAATTACAAAATAAATATTTTTAATTTGCTTTAATATTTTAGAGATTTCTGCATCATGGAAACATCTGACAACATAAAATAACTTGAAAATACAAATCCCTTCTTCAAAGTCGTCCTTCAGACTTAAAATAACCTTTGGACCAACTGTGAAATGGAATATTATCACTAGAATATTTTGAATAAGTTATTCAAAAGGTTTTACAGTTGTTCTAAACTTTACAGTTAGATTTGTACGAATTGTTAGGGTTTTACAGTTATACATATTCATTCCGAACTTTACAGTTATATTTGTCTGAAGTTTGAATAAAAGTTTTTTAAAATAAATTTTACGAATTTTAAATTACTTAAATAATATTAATTTTGACATTATAAATGTATTAGCAGATTAATAATGCCAAACTTTTGAAATTTCAATGGAAAATTTTAAATATCAGAATGCCTTGAATTTAAAAAAATATTTTCATTTAGAATCTTGTGTATGCATAAATTTAAATTTTTATAAAATTTTAATTCGGTTGTTTTTATTTTTATAGTTTTTTTCAAAAAAAAAAAAAAAAAAAAAACACAAATGTTGATTTTCAATTTTTTTACTATGTTTTGTTTTTTTATATTTTTTTCTATTAAAAAATTAAAACAAAAATATTTACGAAGAAATATCAAACTTACCGCCACCACCACATCTGTAGTTTGATGGGATATTTCCATTTGGTTCTAATTTATCCAAATATTCTTCTGAATTATATCCATTAAATGGAACTTTATTACCGTGATTGCCATGATGATGATGATGACCACCTATACCACCTTTATGATGTAAATGATGATGATGCTGTTGATGATTTGAGTCTTCATTATCTTCTCTTGATATTGCTGCAAAAAAAAAAAACAATTAAATTTTATTTTAATAATTTGTTAATTGATATATATGTATATGTATTTGTTTATTGTAATTTAAAAATATATTGACATTTTTGAAATAATTTTTAATTTTTTTTTAATTTCAAAAAGTTTAAAAAATAAAGGTTAAATACAATACTTTTTCGATTTTAATAAAATGTTGGTTTTAATTCTATATGACAATGGTTTTAGTAGGAAAAATCAAGAGTGCTTTGAAATATTTAATAATAAATATTTATGATTTCTTAACACAATTCCCTAGTAACATTTTTGTCTGAGACAGTTAATTTTTAAATAGTTTAACGTCAAGCTGAAATTAGTAAGGAGCTATAGAAATGCATTCAGTTAGAGAGCGAAACGAGAGCGTTCATTTTAGATGGACTATTAATGAATTCAGGAACTCAATTCATTTTTTTTTCGTATTCTTTTAAGTATACCTATCTAAACTATTGATTTAACTGAATGCATTTCTATAGCTCTTTACTAATTTCAGATTGATGACACTTAGTCGCTATCTGGCAAACTAAGTTAAATTTATTGAATTATATGAATGTGTCTGAAGTGTTGAAAACGAACGCAGCCATGTCGCAGCCAATACGCAATCATTAAAAAAGTGTTTTACCTTTTTAGCTTTCTCTATGTATTCAAATGTCAATTAATTGAACGGTAAAGTGTCAAAATAAAAAAATATGTCAGAATAAAAAATTTGTAAAATCATTAATTTTTATTCTATCTTGGGTTAAATAATATAAAACCATTATTCAAAATAGATATACAATAAACTTTAAACTATTGAATATTTTTGAATTCATGAAATTTGTAAACAAAACAATGGCAAAAAACGCTGTCATGTACATTTTATTGTAGACACTCCTTTGTTGAATACGTAATGATAGCGATACTAGAGCGAAACGAGAGCATTATTGTAGATAGGCTATAAAGTAAGTGTAAAAACATAAAAAAAAAATAAATTAAAAAAATATTTACAGTTTAAATTTGTTGCATATATATAAAGTATACAACAATTGCGTATAAATAAAACATAGAACAGTTACAACAACTAAAACTTTTAATTTACATTCAAAACACTATAATTTTCTTTTGCTTTAATAATTTTTTTTTAGTTGCGCAAATTATTTTCAAAAAAAAACAGCAACTAAAAGGAACAAATTTTCCTTAAATCATACTGCATCAAATTTATGTAAATATTTTATAATGTTTTTTTAAGGATTTAAATATAAAAAAAAAAAAAAAAAAAAAAAAAAAACAGGAAAATTCTCTTACATCAAAAACATTTATTACTAAAAATTGTTTTTCACTGTACTAAAAAAAAAAAATTTTATTTTGTTTGTTTTTGTTATTTTTATTATTTATTTGAAAAATATTTTCATAAAGAATTTTCCATCTCCTTCATAACTTTTATACATAACAACAAAAACAAAAACAACAACAAAAAAATATATGATAAAAAATTTTTTTTAAGAAACACAGTAAAAATTTTTGTTATTTCTGCCAAAAAAAACCCAATTTTTATTTTTTTTAAAGGTATACACCATCGTAACTTTCATAAAACAGCATAATGTTTTTTTTTCTGTTTTTTTTTTTTGTTTTTTTTGTTTTTTAATAGCATCTCAAAGGCATCAGGTAATACAAAAATATAAAATGATGCAGTATAAAATCAATGACGATGGTACCAGTTGTTTGCATAACTTTTATTACTTCAATATTCGAATGTGTATTCTTTTGAGGAAACAAAAACAAAATAAGTGAAATTTTATATATGAAAATCAAAATTACACATATACAGGGTGTTTTCTAAACTGATGTTACTACTGATATATGAATCAATGAACACACCCTTAGATCATGATTGAAATTTAAAATATACTTTTCAAGTTCCAAGAAACTTTTATGTATTACTAGGTTCAGAATAGTCTGAACGGTTTAAATTAATATTTTCATTAAAAATGAGTTTTCGAAAACTTCTGTCAAAATGAAACTAGTTTTAAAGTAGTTTTGCACAAAAGAATTTTTTTATATTCTTTTCCATTTAAGGTCTTTAAAAGTTCTTAAATTTTAGATATTTTATGCAATTGGTTTTATAAAATTATGTTGATATCTTTACATGATGACGTTTAACTAATGAGAATTGTGACGTAAAATTTCAGCTTTAATTTATATAGTGTCTGCTATTTATCTCATTGATTAATACGATTTGGAAGATAAACGCTGAGAACCTTAACGTCACCAATATATTCAAATATACCTATTCGTAAATCGTAATGATGGTGTATGCAACAGTATAACTAACAGTTTAATTAATAAGGTGGCACCTTGTATATGTAAATGTATTTTAATATAAATTTTGAAATTCTTTCGCTAATATATTTTTTTTTACATGAAATTTTTTTTACCAGAATTCTTTAATTTAATTTCAGATTTTTATGCAGAATTTTTGTTTAGTAATGAAATTTAAGACATTTTTAGACTCTCCAAAAATTTTAATTTGAAAACTTCAATTTTTGATTCAATAATTGAAAGTCAATTTAACTGTTTCTGTGTTTTTGACCTTTCTGAATGCTTCTCAGATCAATTATCTGCATTTGCACGCATTTATATTTTATTTAACAAATTTAAAGATCTTTTAGACTCAGACTTTTCAAATTATGCAAAGCTTTCTTCTAGTAACAAAATTTTTCAATCCTTCAGCATCTTCTCAAACTCAGCATGTATTAAGACGTAAATTTTATTAACTATGGGTTCGGGGTAAAAGGAATGTCTTGAACAAACTAGCCTTACTATGATGCTTGAGTATTTTAAAACCTCTATATATAATGGATTATATTTTTCATATCTTCAAGATACGTTTTAATCAAAATCATATAATTTAAACCAAATAACAGATACTTTGAAATATTTTGGTTGGATAAAATTAATCTATTTCAATCTTTATGGAAAAACTTACTTCAATGAGGTTTTTTTAAAGCCGCTGGGCCAGTTATTTCAAATACTAAAATTATTTTTTTAATCATTTAACCTTTTATAGCCTAACGTCATCTTCTGAGTCGATTGAACAATGCTCGTCCGTTTGTCCGTAAACGTCCATAACTCACAAAAACTAGCGAGATTGGGATATGGATTCAGATTCTGCAAACTTCCGATTGGATTAAGAACCAACGAGCATATCTTGGAGACCAATATAGATAAAACTTTTAGATCTGGTAGAAGAGTGTTTCTGTTGCCTTGTGTCCTATTGTGTGACTTAAAAAAACATCTTCGAAATTAATAAAGATATGAATTTGATATTTGATACATTTCCTTAATATTTAAAATTAATTGAAGTTGTTGCTCGGGTATCTTCCACACACCTTCGAAGATCTTATAAGCGTATCTTATTAATAAAATTGAACCTTGAAATATGTTACAAAGCAGTTCTTTTGTTTTCCAATTATTTTCTTTAGTTATAACCTTATTGAAGTGGTGGTTTAACTACCTGTCACACAGCTTCCAAGACAGAATAGATATATCTTTTGAATTGATAAAGATAGAAATTTTAAATTTGGTACAAGGTTGTTCTGTCCTGTTTCCTTTATGCTTCAGAAATTTAAGAGGAATTAAAGCAGTGGTTCGGATAGCTGATTAAAGCCTCTTTAGATCTTATCAGATATTATGAATTTTTGCACCATTGTCAAACTAAATGTAATCTCCTGATTAAGGAAACACAATTCAAAATTCAAAAAATATAATACGAAGTATTTAACTATTTATTAGAATCATCCATAAATTTGGAATATAAAAAATTCTAATCTACTCACTACTCAGTAGATAATAAATAGTAATGTAATAACTACAAATTACTTTCTATAACTTTACAAAATAAAAAAATCTGAACTTTTTTATTTTTCATCTTTACATTATTATTTAAGATGATTTATTCAGTAATCAATATCTGAAAATGATTTTTATTTTTGTATCAGAAATAAAATCAAAACACACCATTTCCCATAATACCAAAATAAAAAAATGGGAAGATCGCATATGAGAGAATAAAATTGGTTTAAAATAAAAAAAAAAAAAGGACCCCAATATTTATCATTTTAACACCTGAACGAATCTGTTTTTATTTCAATTTTATTTGAAGCACAAAATCATAAGTCCACAAAAATGAGTTTCTGTATTTTTTTTTTAATATACGAGTATACCCATTCCATTTTACTCATTCCGCCCCCAACACCCATAATATTCATAATTTTTTCCCGAAATGAGATTTTTATTCTTTCAACCCAGAAAAACAAATTTATTTACAAACGAGTATTTTATATTTATTTGTTAGTTTTGAGTGAAACCTCTTCCTTCCAATAATATTTAAAAAAAAAATTTTCCTTTACTTTTCTTTTAATTTTTAAATTTTCAATTTTAATATTTTCATTTCCATTTTTTTTTTCATACGCAAATTGTTTTCCTTTTAAATCCTTTTAAAAGGATATCAGGAATACAACAAGGTATACAATAAAAAAACAAAAAAATTGAAAAAAATTCCTTGAAAAACTCATCCAAATTTAAATGACAGAAAATTACTTTTTATACCTTTACAGACAACAGAATAAAAAAAAAAACATGGTATGGTGGCAGTTCCAGTTATTTTAGGGTGGAGTTAAATTTATTTTAAAAAAAATACTTTTCATATAAAAATTTCATACGCGACTTTATTAAATCAATACAAACATAAATATGTATATTGTAAAATGTATGTAAGTTAAATGTTTATCAATATATACTTGTATTAAAAATAAATATTTTTATATGTTGAAATTCAATATTCATGTTAAATATTATTGTAATACAGTTGGGAGCATATATTTTGATGCACTTAACTTTTGAAACTTTTAATAACTAATTCTTCTATTACTAAGATAATTAGTTTAAGAAATAGCTGTAATATTATGAAATAATGTTGATTAAGTGTTTATGTTATGTAAGTAATAGGTGTTATGGTAGAAAGAGTTCAACACTTGAAATGTACCGGGATGACTATAGCTGAAAATCTTAAACAAGTAAAGGAAAGTATCATACCGATCACAATGGCAATCAATAGGGCAAGTGGTGTTCCAATCAAAGCTGCTAAAATTAATATATAATGGGTACATTTGTCAAGAGTTCCTTACAGTATTTGCAGTTGGAGTAACAGTACAATATTCCATGTCAATCAAATGGGTATTATAATAAAAAAAACGTTAAAAACATTATAAAAATTGAATCCTAGATTGGGTACAAGAGAATTAAATCTCCATTAACAATTTTTATGAAAGATAACGTGCACAACTACAATATTAGTCATATAGGATATTTGTAGTACCTACAGCAACTACAACTAAGAAATTTTAAGGATTTAAGTGTAGTGCAATAAAGATGTTAAACACTTTACCTATCCAAATAAAACGCAACCAAAGCTTACATGAATTTAAAAATAGACTTAAGAAATATTTAAAATGTACATTAAATTAAGAATATAATATTAAAAGAACCTGTTTAAGACAATATAAACCTATTAAACAAGCTAATTGCAGTTATTTAAAGAAAAGCTTTGTAAAAATATTGTGTTCGAAATACAGGAAGAATTCGCCTTTTGTGAATGAATTATCTGAAATAAAGAGTTGCTTAAGTGACAATTTAATCATTATCTTAAATATATCTAGATAACATTTCCACTTCAATGTCATCTATTTAACTTTACTCAAATATAAATATATATTTTTTGTAAAGAATTTAAATTAGCTTAATTAAGTTTAAAATCGAAATCCCTCAAATCCAAAGAAGGCCATTTAGGAATTGGGGAAAACGTGAGCAACCTTTCATTGGGTACGATGAATTCTCGAGGTAAAAGAAGGATAAAAATAGTTTGCGTATTGAAGTTTTGAAATGGAAGTATATGTATTTTTAAGAAGGGTGGTGATACCGTAAAAACTGGCTGATTCAACTTTTAGAATCAATGATGGCCTTTGAATTGACTGAGGTGAGGAGTGAAGAGTTAGAAGCGAACATCTTAATTTAATTTGTCTCATTCACAGTAGAATATAGTTTCATTAATCGCAATTGCCCAAAGTTGATATTTCTGCCACGGAAGCACGCAGTGACTAATTAAAGGTTTTATAATAATTGTTTCGAATAAAACTAATATTCGTAAAGAAGTTTCTATTAATTGAAAGTTTTTATATGAGTTTCATCTACTACAATTAGTATCTTCAAAATTTTTACAGATTCACTTTAATTGTATAGGGTATAGCTTTTGATTAGTTGTTATAATTAAGGGAATTATAGTTGGGTTTTAAATAAAACTAAAATCAGTAAAAGTCCTTAGCCCTTGAAACCCCAATCGTTCAATTCTTAATATTAATTTTTGTTTTATGCCATTCACAAATTATCAAGTGACTTTAAATTTATGCATCCAATTGTACATTTAGCCTTATATATTCGAAACAAAATAAAAAATAATATATTTCTATAACGTGCAACCTGTATGTAGGAATGTTTGTTTTAAATTTGCGTACTTAAACTAAATAACTTTAATCCTTTATAGATTTGCACTAACCAACCGTACTTTTCTTTTAAAATATAATCCAGAAGAAAATTTTAAAAACTAGAAAAAAATCAAAAAAATGAAAATTAAATTTCCTTAAGACTTTTTTTTCAAGTCAGAAAAAGCAATAGACAATATAATATTTGTCTTAAAAAAAAAAATAAAAATAAAAAAAAAAAACAAAAAAAAAAGAAATAAAAAATTGAAAATCACAAGGAAAAAAATAAATATGCTTGATGACTGACAGGATTATAACAAGGGCTAGTCATTCATAGAAAAATTTCAACCGGAAAATGGAAAAATATATATATATATATGCTTATATTGATTTTTTTTTTTTTGCAATTTAACAAAAATTATAAAATTTTCCCTCATTTTCTCATATTTCCATTAAATTACTTTTCTTTTTTTTGAATTTTCTATTTTTTTCTATATTGGTATTAAAAAGTTGAAGAATGGGTTTGTATTTGAGTTGTTGTTGTTGTTGTGTTGTCTAAAGGTAAACATATTGAACCTTCATTTATATTTTTATTTCTATTTACAATCATTTAGACAACAAGTCATGTGAACGTAATACTTTTTTTACTGGATATAATAATGAATAGAATGGAATACATTATATATGTGAATAAAAGAGATGGAAAACAATTCAAGTAAAAAAAAAATATAATAAAAAGAAAATTTTTAAAAGAAAATTAATAGGAAAAATCTAAAAGAAAAATAAAGGAAAACTAAAGAAAATCAAAGAAGAATAAATATTACAAAAAATATAATAAAATAAAAAATGAAGTAAATCAAATACTCCTATACACACATTAAAAAAAAATTATCAAAATACTTTGAAATTTCAAATTGGAGTTACTTTACAATATTTTCAAGATGGATGTCTATTAATGTATGTCTGGTATCTGGTTATTGAATAATATTGTATTGATATTACTCCCTTAAATTTCTTCAATCATCCTGCATAATCCATTATTCCAATCCTAATATCTAAAATTTCCTTTTCCAAATCTCATCCTCAAAACCAAGCTTTACAATACAAAGGCCATGGGGCATTTGATTCTAAAGTTTGATTTAAAAAGGGTATGGTTTTAGTGTGTTAAAGTCACACAATATTCGAGAGAACTACGAACAGTTTCAATAGATGGCTTTCCATGACTTTTGTAAAGAATTTAAAAGTAGTTTAAGATGTTTTTTTGGAACCAGTTCTATTTTATTAATAGTCTTTCTCTTTTCTCAGCAATGAATACCCATATGGGTCAGTCTAACTTTTTTCGGATTCTTAACGAACGTATAATTAAATGTTAATCATAAAATGATAGGAGAAATTCCGAATCAAGTAATTTGAAATACAATTTTTGTTAAGACATATGATGGGGTATTTCAGAGAAGACTAATATATTGGATGAGTACCGATGCGATGATTCTCAAGAAATCTATTTTATTTCTTAAATTGTTTATTAAATTAACTTTTTTAGAATTTAATAAAATTTAATTCATTCTACAACTAATTTAAAGAAACCTTAAAAATGGCAGAAGAATCACTATTAACAAGGTATAAGAGAAACCTTTAAGATTTGATTAAAATTTGTTAAAGTAAGTTACAAAATATTTTGCTAGATTAAAATATCCTGAAATATAAGATTTTATTGGTAAAAAAAAATTAAAAATTAATTCTGAGTTACATAAAGTCATGCATAGGTCATTGACTCTTGAATTACTATGCAGATAAATGTTAAGAAATATTAATTATTGAATTTTAAGTCCCTAATAGCTCTTGAATAAGTAGCCTCTGATTCTCAAGTAACAAGGAAAAATTTGAAAATATGTTAAAATAGAATATTTGAGCTTTAGATTTTGTATATTTACTTTGAAAGTAAATTTGTACACACCTAGTTTTCTTTTTACGCGATAGATACGTTCCGAAAAATTTTGCGCAAAGAAACTGAGGTAGTTACCACTTGCATTTGAACTATTTTTTGAGGTATCACTTGAATATCACTCTTAACACTCGAAATTTCTATTTCATTTTAATATTCAAGCTGCTGTAATGTTGGTCATTCAATGATTCTTGCATTTTGTTTTATGTCAGCTCTTCGTATAATTCACGATAGTTAGTCAAAGGAACTCAAATCAACATGTGTATGTGATATGTTTTAAATTAAAACTCATAAGTACAGACAATTTAGCATTGAAGTTTGTTTTTTTTTATTATTATGATTATTTATTAAATATTGTGACAAGTGACAAATTTCTAATCTATCAAATATTTCTCTGTACTCTAAAAATTTCTTGAAAATTCATTTAACTAAAAATTTCTTAAGCATTCGACTTGGGCTGAGTAGTACGCTTAAGCTAAAATAAAAATGCCTATTAAAAAAAAAAACATACATACATATATAGATATTATAAACAGTTCTGACACACAACATCTGACAACTCTAATGTTATATTATATGTAATCCCAAAAATTTTAATTTGAAAAAAAAACGAGGAAGAGTGTAGTAGAGTAGACTATGTCAACTCTGGAATACCCGTATGACCGTAACATACACATTATATCATCCTGTTAATTACTTTTGGCAAAATTTCAAACATTCAGCTTTAGTAGGTGTAGAGTAATGCTCATATAAAAGAAGGAGTTGTATGGCAGCTACTCGAACCCTCTACAGTAGACCAACCAAATTTTGCAGTAATTTTGGCCATTACACTAAACTATTTTTGGCAAAATTTCAGACCCCCAGCTTCATTAGGTGTAGTGTAATGCTCATATAAAAGAAGGAGTTGTATGGAAGCTACTCGAACCCTCTGCATGGGACCAACCAAATTTTGCAGAAATTTTGGCCATAAAACTAAAGTACTTTTGGCAAAGTTTCAGACATGCAGCAGTATTAGGTACAGAGTAATACCCATATAAAAAAAGAAGTTTTATGGCAGCTACCCGAACCCATGGACCAAAATGGCTGGATTTAAATAGCGAAAACGGTTATTGCGAAAAAACGAATTTGCGAAAATTGCAAGATCGTAGCTCCTTTAATTTTTGAGTTATCGTGATTACGGACGGACGGACGGACGGACGGACATACATAGCTAAATCGATTTATTTTTCGATTCTGATCCGATCCATATACTTGAGTCTATATCTATCCCCCCCCCCCTCCTTCTCTGCGTCACAAACGTAATGGCAAATTTAGTATGCGCTTTTGACTAATAGTCAAACGGGTATAAACAGTAACCCTCTCCAAAAACCTTGCTTCAGAAAGTCTTACCCTAATAACATAAATGATTATATTTTGATAAAATGATTGTAACAAATTTAAAGAAAATTACATTAGACAACAAATTTAGTAATTAATTAACTTTAGATAAAACTTTAGAAGCAAATTGAAGAAATCTAAATAAAAAATAAATAAATAAAACTAAACAATCGAAATACAAGAAAGAAAAACTCGACTTCCACTTAAAACAGATCAACATTAATAAACAATAATACCTAGGAGATTTTAAGGTGCACGTAATAAAATGTAGTACCAATTACATATTCAATTCACAAAATAGAATCAAATAATAAAAATTGTATAATTACATATTCTTACCTAGAAATACTTACATAAGTAATAAACTAATTAGTATAATGTCCTTAACCAAAGTTTATCCAGGATAATAAACATATAAGACGTGAATATAGGACATTAGACTGATTAAAAGTGAAAAGAAAAACGAACCTAAAATAAAACTTCACTTAAAGTGACACTATAATGACAATTGACACCTTTGTAAAGTACAATTTTCATAAAGTACTTTTTTTTGCAAAAAAAAGTGTCAGTTTTAATTAAATAAATTAGAGTACTATACAAATTAGAGTACTGTACTATACAAGTGTACCAATTACTAAGTGACATAATACACCAACCAGACACACAAGTGAAGTCATAAAAGCTTAGTGTATTCCAAGCTATTTAAAACCTAGTTTTAATTATTTAAAGTACTAAAATACTTTATGTAATTATACAAAAAATAATAATTAGTACATATCCTATATATGTATATAATTTATTAAATTACTTTCTCTTCATTATCACGTTTTTATTTTTTTTTTAATTATTATCCTGGAAAATTTATTTGTAGAGCGCGTTATACATTGTTAATATTCAAAGCATTGTCAAGTATTATTAAGAAATAGTGCGAATTTTTTTTATATACATATAAGTATATATAAAGTAAATTGGCATTAATTACATCAATTATTTAACGAATTAACATACAATACTTTTATAGTAATCTGTAATCAAAAAAACCCCCCTATTTACGCTCTTTATTTAAAATCACACCAACGTATTATTCACATTTACAACATTTGTTCAAAATAATGACAGCTCTTTAAAAAAAACCTTTAAATAAAAATTACCTCAATATAACATCTTTATTAAAAAAAAACGCACACAAGTACACAAAAACTTGATTCAATACATAAAAAAAAATGTAATCCTATACATAAAAAGTTTTTAAATACAATTTTCACTCTATTAATTTAATTTTTCTTTTTTTTTTTTTTGCAGATGGTCATTAACCTCAATTTTTTAAATTTAATTTAATATAAAAAGTTTGTATATATTCAATTGAATTATTTTTAATACATTCAATGTTTTTCCTTTTTTTTTTTTTACTCCACCTTACCACACCCTGTATTATTAATTTTAATTAATGAAAGAAAGAGTGGAAATAAAATTCAGTTGTTGGAACATACAAAAAAAAAACCAAAAAACAAAAACAGTACTGACTCTTTTTTGAAGGGTACTCTATCCGACCTTAGCATACTTTAAAACCAACTCCATGTACTCGTACAATACCTGACTTCAATATTAAAATATTAATTTTTACAATGTCCTGAATTTTTTGGGACATTATATTATGTCATAATTAATCATGACTATCATAATCAACACAAAATCAACATCATCATAAATTTTTTTTAAATGCATTCTCCTAATATTAATGCACAAATTATATATATATATATATATATATATATATATATATAAATATAATAATCAACTACAACACTATTTTACATTCATTCATCATTATATAATATTCATTTAAAAAAAATAAAAGTATGAGGTTCGGAAGTTTTAATATTCATTAAAACGATTAAAATAATTTATTTTATAAAAAAGGAGCAACGACAACTACAACCGACAACTACATTAAACACAATTTTCTTTGAAAAGAAAAACTATGAAAGGATTAAAAAAGTTGTTGTTCTTTTTTTAATTTTTTCTTTCTTTCCTTCTCTTATATGTCATTAATTCATAATAATCCCGGATTGTTCTTCCCAGTTTTGTTAAAAAACAATATAAATTTAAAGTTGTATAAGCTTTTTGTAAAATATTGTACAACAAAGTGATACGCTTTTACAAGTGTAGGTAAAATAAATTACAAAATTATAGTTATTTTTTATACATGGAATACGTAAACCAAATTAACTACTTTGGTAGTATAATGACCACTGATAAAGGTGCGAAGCCAGATGTCAACAAGAGACTCAACAAAGCCGAAAAGCCTTCGGAAGATTATATCCAGTATGGAAGAGCACACATTTTTCCAGGAAAACAAAGATTAGGATCTTCAATACTTGCGTAGAGCCGTGCTAATGCATGGTTGCGAAACAAAGCCGATATCTAACATCAGCCTGAAACTGAAAGTCTTTATTATTAAATGTCTATGCATCATATGGAAAATATTATGGCCTGCCATAACAAGCAACAAAGATATATGAAGAATTACAGGAGAAAAGCCCATTCTGAGGCTTTAAGGAACGAAAAAATTGGAGCCCGATAGGTCATACGCTAAGAAAAGATAAAAATAGCATAAATCGAATGGCCTTGGAATGGAACCCCAAGGAAGTCAAAGACGATGGGTTCAAAAAATATATCTAGATGCAAAGTACTGAATGAACTTAACCAATGCAATTTCACAAAATAGATTTAAATTACAGCGGCAGGAAACTGTGCAAGATATAAAAATGCTAAATGGAAGCCATATACTTGCGAAGTGACATGGAAGAAAAATATTTTATATAATACTTAATGCCCTTCTGGAATATCAAATTTTATAAAAATTTTAGTAAAGGTTATAGGAATTTAAAATTTTGTTTGTAAATATTCACTGGCAAAATGCAAATACCTCATATTGGGACCCCAAAGTACCCCAAAATTGTGGAAATAAAATAAACCAACATGATATGTTGCAATAATGAAATTATAATACCAACAAATTTGTCATATAGTTAAAAAAAATTAAATTTAACATGATTCTGAAGTTAATTCGCCCATTGTTAAACGTCCAGAAACCCTTTAATTTAATTTTCAAAGTTTCTTTTATACAAATTTCAACTTGCTTTGACTTCAATCAGAAAGCTAGAGGACGTGATAACTGCCTTTCAATACCATTTCTGACTCTCAATTGAGTTTTTAACTCATTTTTTAAATTTAATTGGAGTCGAATCCTAATTAGGATATTCAATTATTTATCGTCCAAAGGTCTACGTCGAACCTTGTTGGTTGACAGAATTACAAAAATAAGAAACACACAAATCAAATTCAATTGCTAAGCTTTCAACTAAACTGGTAAAATACTTGAAATTCTAAATACAAATTACAGTAATCCATTTCTTTTCAATTATCCTTTCCTCAGGTCCTTTATTTAATAAAACTAGGTTAACTAAATAACTTTAATAATTATGGCAACCTAAATTACATTTTTCTTAGTATTTTATTTTGTTATATAAAGAACCGAGTTTTTTAATCTGACATTAATTTACAACAAACTATTTCTCAAAGAATCCTAAACATTAGAAATATCCTATATATATGCGTCATATTTTATTAGATAAAGCTAAAGAAATATGTAGTTGATAATTTATGTCATATTATTTCTCCTTCTAATTTTGAAATACTTCCATTACTTAACCTGATCCAAAAATATATATACATGACATATAAGTACACGTTCCTATGTATAAACCTGTATATATTTTTTCTCTAATTAAATTTAGTTAGAAATGCCCTTTTATTTTTCAGGTCAAATTTTTATCCTACACCTAAAAAATGAAAATTATATCATGGATGGCAAATAAAGACTAAATTAAAGGATAACGAGTTCAAGGATAACGAAATTAAAAACTTTTAAAAATTAAGTACTAAACAATTTTTTTAGAGTACTTATATGATGATGTCTTAGAATGAGTTCTCATTGAGTATCGGACTATAATATTTTATTTAAAAACCATTAGGCTAGGAAAATAAATAAAAGGATCTAATTTATCTGTGCTAGTGCATATTTAAAAATTATTTGGACTACAACGACTGATAATTAATGTTTGAGGTGTCCGAAGGAGGTATCCTCAAATTTCCGCTGATTGAGGAGCACAAATCCTTGAGGAGATCTGTACTAAGGTACTATGGATCTATATTAAATGAAAAACTGATAAAACTGCTTTCTAAGATTTGTAACTATTAAACAGATATTAGAAAACATTCTAAAAAATTTAGCACACTTCATAGCATCCTTCCTTGGAGCTATACCTTATCGAATAGCAAAAGAAGATATTCAAGAGTTAATTTTGAAAATTTGAATCGTAATTTCGAACTTTATAATGGTCTAATACCAATTTTGTGTTAGTAAAATTTCTCAAATTAATGATTATTAAAATCCTATTAAATTTTCCAAATCTGGTAACCCTAAAAAATGATTTACTCTTGTACAACTTTGTATGTAATTTAATATGCTTTAACTAACATAATAAAAAACCAGAAGATAATGTCAGAATTTGCTTTTTTAACTTTTAAATACCTTAAAGACTTTTTTTTTTATATCTAAATACAAGTGCTTTCAGCACATATATACAACTACATATAAGAGTACTCACTCATTTGCTCCTAGCAATGAAAACTGTATAGTAAAACAAGAGATAGGAAAAACTATTTAAGAAAAATGATCACGTATGACAATAGTTTTCATTTTATATCATTTTTGGTATTTTCCCTTTTTTTTTCAAAAAAATTAGCAAGAAGAACTTTTTTAAATGAAAACAAAAAATCAGGTGTTCGATTTTTTTGGAAATATGTTGTCGATCTCAATTTAAAACTATCTTTGAACTTATTGAATGAATTTTGTATGTATTTTCAGGTTTATACTTTTTCCCATAGAATTAATTTAAAAAACATGAAGTAAAATATAATTTGTTTATAACTATGAACTATGTTATATAACCAGCAGTGCTATGAGCTTAAAGTTTAAAAATATTCGTCTCAGAATTAAAAATAGATCCTTACTTATTTGTTTTCTGCTAAAAAAATCTGCATCAAAACGTCTTCTGAATTGTCAAATGTTTGTCTTGCATTTCATCAATTCTAATATTTGAAATTTTTACCCGAAATTTAATTTGGACACTTTTATAGTCTTTTACAGAACCAACCGCAACTCTAGGGAACTTTTGAGTCCGGTATTTTTTTCCGTTCGCCGTACCAACATTGTTATGATTTGCTGATACTGCAATTAAAATGTCACTGCCTTGAATTCATTAACTTTCATAATTCATACAAAATATTTTAAATTTATGCACAAATTTAAGTAGCGCAACTTTGGAGTTTTTTACAGTACTAATATACATCCTAGGGGACATTTTACTCCGGAACTTTTGTCCCTTCAGCGTACTAGCATTTTCATAATTTGCTAGTGTTGCAATTAGAGTCAATGTCTGAATTAATGTTTTGTATTCATCAAAACTAATTTTAAACTTTATCCAGAATTTAACTGGCGCAACTTTCTAATTTATTGCAGTACCAGCAGGCATAAGAAACACTAGGTGGCTTTGGATTTCGAAACTTTAGTCCTTTTACCGTACAAAATTTATCACAATATGCTAGTGTTGCAATTGGAATCAATGTCTTGGATTCATCAAAACTAATTTTAAACTTAATCCCGAATTTAACTGGCGCAACTTTCGAATTTCTTCGAACCAGAAGGCTTTTTCCACACTAGGTAGCTTTGGACTCCAAAACTTTAGTCCTTTTACCGTACTAGCATTGTTATAATTGCCAAATAAGTAGCAAGTTGTGCATACATCTTGATTTAAAAGCTCACAAACAATTTAAATACCAATTTCTTTCAATTTTTAAATAAATTTAAAAGAAATTTCTCTTCAGGGATTCAAATTAGAAAAAAAACCAATTCGAAATTCTATTAAAATTCAATAGATTTTTGAATAAAACGATTCGGAATCAAATAAAAATTAAATACAAAAAACAGAATCTCAATTTAAAAATAATTATTTTAAAATTAGGTTTCTAAGTCATGAATGAATTATATTATGTAAAGAAATTCATTTTCTATATATATTCACATAAGAATACTTTTACTCTAAAAAAAAAAAAATTTTCCATTCTCCAAAGGAAGGAAAATAATTTTTATAAATTGATGCGTACTTTTTCATGAATTTTTAATGAATTTTTTTTCTTTTCCATTTTGGGAGGCTGATGTATTTGAGTTTTTCCATAGTAACCCCAACTATATTCGTTTCATACAAATATATATCAAATACAAAATTTCCCTCCTCCTTTTATATTTTTCACTTTCAATTTTTATTCAATGATTTCATCAGGGATTTAATAACGATATCCTACATACACACTATGTATGTGTATCTATATATATTACCTAAACTTTGAATTTCCCGAACCCATTCTTAAAAATTTAAATATATATTCCAAAAGTATATTAACTTTTATCCACCCAAAAATCTAATTTTATTGCACTTTGATATGTTAAATACCCAAGAGTAATGATTTATATATATATATATGTGTATATAAAATTTGATATATATACCATATATCAAATGAAATTTATTCCTATACTTTTTTTTTTTTTTGATATTCTTATTTTCTGTTATGGATGCCAACTTCAATTATCAAACCCTTAAAATAATAAACAAGACCAAAAAAAAAAAACGTTGGGAGACAAATGAAAAAAAAAAAAAACCTGAAAACTTTTTAACCCCAAAACAAGTAAAAAAACCTTTAAACCGGAAAATGAAACTCTTCCAATCCCAAAATAAAAAAAAATAAAAACCTAAAATTAAAATATTAAGTCTCAAACCCAAAGTCAGTCTCCGCTGACAAGAAATCAATTATAATAATTCTAGACATCCTTTTCTGTTTTTGTTTTTTTTTTTCAAATGAATCCTGTTGACTACTGCTTATTTTAACTTTAAAGAATACAACAACAACAACTACAGTTAAAAAAAAAACAGTTATAAAAAATGATAAAAAAAAAAATGTAATCGGTAAAAAATGAAGGTGGAACAGGATTTTGCCATTTGCAAAAAAAATGAAAAAAAAATTTGCAAAATATAAAAAAAAAGTGTTTCATTCCATCCCATCCCAACTTTTGTTAACAATAAAATTGCTTTTTTTCAATGAACTTAATTTCATTTGAAATTTTGAAAATTGAATTATCTTTATACAAGTACTCGTATATATTCTATCCTGTTTTTTTTTTTATTTTATTCGCAAATACATATATATAATTTATTTTGAATTTTATTTTACCGTTATATTTTTTTAATCTAGTATATAATAATATGCCTGCAAGAATATCGAAGTCAAATTTAATAGAAAGTACAGTGAATATGAAAGAATAAAACCAATATATTTATATCTTTATTTTTTATTTTATACGAGTATTACCTGTATATAGATTTGATTTGGCAGTACTTATGTAGTTACTCTACTAATCTAATTGAAAATAAGTACTAATCAATTGAAAAATTTCAGAACTAATAAGTTATACCGTTATTACAGTTAAAAGTTTTCAGAAAGAATATTGAAAAAAAATGTTTCGACCTAAAAGTATGCAATTGCTTTGTTAATTGATATAAGAAGTTAAAATAGTTGGAGAAGAAATGTAATTAGAAAAACTTAACTAAGCTGTTTATACAATGATGAGCCCTAAGGTGTAACTTCAACAGAAAAAGATAATAAAACAGAAAACCTCGAATAGGGAGTGGATTAACATGTCCTAGTTCTTAAACTATAAGATGTAGAGGTATATTTTTAAATTCTTACTGAATATTTATTCTAATTTAACACATATCACAAAAATTACACTAATAAATAAATTGAAAATATTAAAATTTTATCAAGTACCGTTATTACAGTTATAAATTGTTAAAAAGGTTTAATAGAAGCAAAGTACGAAAATTACTACCTAGAAGTATGCAATTATTTTATTAATTGATAAAATAAAACCGGTTGAAATATCTAAATAAAATGTCCTGCTAGCGCACGTGGTTAAGTACCAAGCGAATGAACCAAGGGAGCACGGATTCGATCCCCACTTAGGTCGTAAGTTTTTTTCAAGAAAATTTACTGAAAAAAAGTAATTTCTATTTCAATTTTCCCTTACAATCGAATATAATAAGTGTAATGAAATTATAGAACTGCAATCAATTGGTATGATGTAATCAAAGATATGTAGTATTAAAAAATAAATGAACCCTATGGTGTATTGGACGAAGTTTTTAGTATTAAAAAATAAATGAACCTAAGGTGCATTAGAAGAAGTTTTCAATAACTATACCTTACGGCAAACCAACATTAATCTAAAAAGTTTGACAAAACTCAACTAGGTTGCTTTACAAAATTCCAAAAAAAAATTTAATCCAACAGTTCAAAAAAAAACCGAAACCGCAGGCACCTTGAAATACATACAGAGTTTTTTTTAAATAAAAAAATTTATTACCTTCAATTTAAAAACTTTCAACATCGAACAATAAATGTAATCTTTTAAGTTTCATATAATTCTTCAGGATTCAAAAGAAAATCGTAAATCGAATAACTATAAAAAAAAAAATTGTAAAGATTTCAAAGAGTACCTTTTTTTTGCACAATACATACCAAAAGTTGAAGACATAAAAGCAAAATAAAATAAAGATGGGCCCAAAAAAAAAACGAGACACCGTATACACTTTTATTGATAAGATAATATTAAAGAAATAAAACCTAAACTTATTTTTCTCTCCCTCTCTCTTTCTCTCATTTCAAATTAAAATTCATTGCAAAGAAAAGTAGAAGAATAAAAAAAAATATTGAAAAGTACAAATAAAAATGATAAAACCAAATTTGCATATTTGCTAATATTCAATTATTTTTCAGGTGTATATCCACCCCACCCCTCCTTCATTATTTATTGTAACAAAAGGAAGAGAGAAAACGAAATATAAAGGACGAAATAATATAACGGGAATAAACAGAAAATGAACATTATATTTGTATATATATATATGTATGCACGTATATATATAATATATTGAATCTGAAACGAATAAATAAGTAAATTTTTTTAAATTGTATACTTTAACAATAAAAAAAAGAGGAAGATTACAGATTTAAGTATTATCTGAAGGTACTTAGTACTTTAAATTTCTTTAAATTTTAATACCAAATTTTAAATTATCTTCTGGTAAAAACTATTCGATTTATGAATTCGATTTTTGTGTTAAAAAAATTACATAAGAAAAGTAACACTGTATAGCATAATAGAATATCCTTGGATCGGACATAAATTCATAATCTTTAATAAACTTCTGAATCCTAAATTAATCGACTAACTATAAATTCAAGGATTAGAATTAACTTGACATTTCATTTGGCATATAAAATTCTCTTGAAACTGATCATATTGGGACTTATTGGGAAATATCAGATTTATTAAAGTTTCCTAACGGGATTTCCTTATTAAATTTGGTGGTTATTACTAATACAACACAAATGCTCTTTCAAGATAATTGAATAGATGAAATCAAAGGACATTTGATTAAACGACATAGTATTAGCTACATCGGATAATCCTAATACTCTAGAATTCTAATTTTCTGGTATAAATGTAAAGGACGATTAGAATCTAGATAATAAATCTAGAGCCTGCAAAAAGCCTTAAAAATTTCATTTGAATGAATTATCATTTTGACTGTACTTCATTTAGCTGTAAAATATTTTCGTAATCCGTCAAATGAAAAATAGTTCTATAATACACCTGATAATACACCTAGAAAATGAAACATAGTCTAAGGAGATACATATCACGATGATAGCTTGAATGGAAGTTTACTAAAATATGTTCTGAACAGATCTATTATGATTAAGTACAACTTCCTTCCATTTCAAATATTCTGTAATAATTCTTAAAGATATTTTATCTTAAGTAATTTAATTACTGTTTTGTATTATTTTGTAATTCATTTTAAAACAATATCTTCACTTATGCTACTACAAATAATTTTTTTTTTAATTAATAAGATCTTTCACCTTTTTTACCTTTCTTTTTCAATTAAATTTGTCTTGTAAAAATATCAGTTTTCATTCATTTTAATTTAATATCTAGTCATATTAATATTTACTACATTTAATTTTAAGTATAGAGCTCTTAAATACTTTCTTATGTATAGAATACTTGTAACAATATATAATATATATATTTTTTGCAAAATTATTTACTTATTATGTACTTCCATAAAAATTTCATAGTACTTCACATTTTTATAAATAGTTTTCTAATGTAAAAACTTAAAATCCCCACTTATAACTTATATTCAAAGATATTGAATTTTATAAATTTTTAATCTTATTTCTATCTTCATTTTTTTTACGTATATTTTAATAATATAAGTATATAAGTAGTGTATTTTAAGTAGTTTTATAATAAATACTTTTATCTCAAACACATTCACATGGACTAATATTGTGTAGGCGGTATAAAAAAGGATACCTTTTTTTTATAAGGATAATAATTGATTCATTACATGTAATATCCATTTAAAGAATAAAGGTAAAATTGTACTAGAATTTCTGTTATACAAAGATAAAAGTTGAAAAGATTTTCAATTTTTAAGTAATTTTAAATTCAAACACAAATTGAATAGATAGATATTGTTTACACATATATTATTTATACATATTTTGTATCCTGAACATTTGGTTATAATGAAATTCGTGATTGATAATAAAGAAAAGGGCTACAATTTTTTAGGGTTTTATAATTAAATATTTAAAAAGTGTTAAATAATTGTAATGGAAATAGATAGATTCTATTGTACTTGCGATTAGATAGATCCTGTTGTACTTGACAAAAACACAAATAATGAAACAACAGTAATTCGATATACCTTACGTCTGAATAATTCAAATGACAGTTACACGAGCTCCCACATCAACTCATCTCAGATTTTAGGAACATTAGAGAAACAGGACAGAACCCCATGTATAAAATTTTAATTTTCTAACGTTATTAATACCCCCGAAGATATGCTGGTTAGTTCTAAGGCACCTATCCGAAATACTACTTCCACTACTATCAAAAACACGACAGAGCACTATTGTACCGAATTTCAAAGTTTCTTTCCTTATCAATTTCGAAGATTATTAATTTAGATGCTTTTGAGTCTAAGAGCTGTGTGGTAGGTACCTGAACCACTACTCCAATTGATCTGAAATTTCAGGAAATAGATAGATAAATAGGAAGGAATAGCCCTGTACTAAATTTCAAGTATTTATCTTTATTAATTTGAAAGATATGCTGTAAGGCTGTATGGGAATTACGAGAGTGGTACCCAAACCACTAACCCATAATCAAGGGTAAATAAAATAAAATAATCAAGGATATAAAGAAAAAATGGAAGGAACACCCTTGTATTTAATACTTTCACTTTATTGGCACTATATGCTATCAAATTATTCAAAGTTTCCATACAATTTTATTATTTCAATTTGCAGACTAACTAAAAGTTTTTTAATTCACAACTATAATTAGAGCATAGCAACTCCATAAAACAAATATTAATATACCTGATCCTGAAATACTACTAATTATTCACGTTTTTACTAACTTTTCAACTTAATTGGTATCTTGATTGGTGACAAACTACTAAATAATAAAAGCAAAGGTTTCATAGGCTCTTAATAATATTCGAAATAATTTTTACACCGTTTAAAGGTACAGCTCACGAGGTACAATACTTGAAAAACTATTAAATAAATTTCTCAACTCACAAAACCAAAGATCTTAAATGTTGAATATAAGTCGGAAGTTAAAATTTAAATATAAATCTACAAACTAAAACCATTTCCAGCTCATAATTAGGACATATTCTAAAACTGGAAAACTACCAATTCTCAACACAACCATTTTCAATTTGTGTAATTCACAAAACAAAATGTTTAAAAACCAAAATTGATTCAAATCAATAAAATAATAATTTTAAATTAATTTAATGTTTTTAATAATCAAAAGAACAGCCCAACTAAAATTTTACCAAACAATGAGACTGTTAATTGATTTTCGAATGAAATTTTCGAAAGCAAAAAACAAAAATCGATTATTTAACAGAGGAAATGGAAAGAGTGAAAAATTTTTCATAGCACTTTAACTAATTAAAAAAAAAAATTTAATAGGAAATAAAAATTATAAATGATAAAATCAAATTAACCAAGGCCTTATTAATTTCAAAGGATTTCGAAAGTACACATTTTCGAAAATATCCTAAGAAGTGTTCTAGAATTTTTTATTATTTGTTCTAGAAAATTTTCCTTAAAATTGAAATGCAGGGAAGTACCTTCGCCAAATTTCACCATCTCTCAAGATCTATATAAAATTGAAAAAATCCTTAGGTACATGGAAAATTGTATGTTTAAAAGTCTGAACCCATGGCTTTAAAAAAATTTTTAAAGATCCTCAGACTGGAGTTCTTTAGATGATCAAATTTTATTTCATAGTAACATTTAGCACTTCAACGGGCAGGATTCTCAATAATATTTTCGAATTAATCCTCAAAATTTCGAGTATATTTCTCTATTTTTAAAATTTTACAGTTCTAGACTTATGAGTAAGAGAGTTTCAGGAGACAATGCTGTTGAAAATTAACGATAAAATTTAAATGTTGATAATTTTAAATACTGCTCTTGCTTTGATAAAGCTTAGATTTTAGTTTAAATTTTTAGAGATCATTTAAATAAAGAACCATATGAATGGAAGGCTTGATCTCAGCATTGTATGGAATTGTATAAAAACACGATTATATAACTATATTTTTTATCTGATCTGTCTATGTTTAATATTGCTGAATGGTCTCAAAATTTTGTAAACAGTTAAACGACAGGACGAACAAAATTAATAGAGCATATTTTTCTAGAATTTTTTGAAAAATGTTCTAAAAATAACAAATACAATAAAAATTCAAAGAATTTCACACTCTATGCGAGAAAAGCGTATTTTTTTTTTTAATGCTTAATAAATTTAATGAAAAATCACTCTTTCCAAATAATTTGAAAATTTTTATTTAAAAAGTGCCTCGTGCTTCGCTTCCTCCTTCCAAATTTAATTTATACCTGTCTATGACTTTGAATATTAAATTGTACTGTGAAAATTTTCCGCGAACAAATTACTGTAGTCGTCTTTATACAATTTTCCCTACCCTTATTTTACATTCAATCAATTACTTTATTTTTTCAAGAAAAATTCATTATTACTTTAATTTGAAGTTTTTCTTTTGTTTTCTTGTTTTTTTTGTTTTTTATTTTCATTTTATGTTTTTTTTTTATTTTTGCTTTTTTTTTACGAAATGAAAATGAAATGGAATTTTCTGACATAATAAAATTATTAAAATACAAAAATTGTGCAAAGAAACAACAGACAAATTAAAAGTTAAACATTTTCATTTTCCCCCAAATTGGGAAAAAAACAAACAAAATATAAAATTTTGAGCCTCTTCATATTTTCATTTTTTTTTTTTTTTTTTTTTAGTGTTTTATTTTTCTATTCATTATATTATTTTTTAACAATTCAAAAACAAAAACTTAAAAAGAATTCTTATATGCTAAAATGTAATTTGTACATGGCTGACCAATATGTCAGCTCTCACAATTTATTTAGAACTATATTAGTATAATCTCTTTTGATGTTTTAATATTGATATTTTGATTTTAACATAATATATTTTAGTTTTGATTTAATATTAATATAATTGAATTTATTGGAAAAAATTTTTTTATATAAAAACCAATTTTTTTTATTTATATGTTTTATAAAAACTTAAAACTAAAATAACCTAATACTTATACCTATACCTAAACCTACTATAACCTACGTTACATCTAAATTTTTCCAAAAGTATGGTTTTTTAATTTCTAATTTATTTTTTGCAGGAATATACTTATCATATTTAAACAACTCATTGTCATTAATATTTATTATATTTAAATTTAAAGGTATTTGTTTTATTTTCGCGTTTCTTTTATAGTGGTATAAAATCGGAATATTTTGATTATTTTCAATATAATTATGTTTGTCCAAAAACACGAATCCTTCTGGAGGCAAAAAACCTGTAACTAGGCAGTTTTTAATGTACTCAAAATCTTCGTACCATGGATGGCAGATTAATGAGTTCTCGCATGATTCACTACTCCTTTGAATGTGGTTACGTATGAGACGAATGATAAAATTGTCGATTCTAACTATGTTCGCCTTATCATATATAAATTTATTTGAATAATAGTGCATATTAGTGTTAGGTTTTCTATTGTAATTTGTACAAGCTCTTAAACACTTGCGTTCGAATATTCTTAATTTTTCCATCACAGAAGCATTAACATTATACCATATTGGACAGGCATATGTTAGTACTGGACGGATTAAGGTTTTGTAGCAGAGCAATTTAACATTGTTGCAAAGTGTTCTGGAAAAGAACAATTTTCCTAAATTAATAAAGGCGTTATTTGCTTTTCTTATTTGATTTTTAACATGATAGTTAAAGTTTAACATATAATTATAGTGAACTCCTAAATACTTGAAGTTCACAGAGTTTTTAATTTTTGTTTTGTCTGGAGTTAATATATAAAAATCTCTCCAGCATGATTTAACATTATATTTTACCTTGTTAATAGTATTCCTGAATAACATAGTTTCACATTTTTGATAATTTACTTTTAGCTTCCAAAGATTACTATAAGATATCACTTTATAAAACATTTTTTGTAAAATGTATTGTGCATCTCTTAGATTATTACTTGTTGCGTAAATTGTCAGATCGTCCGCAAATGCTATACTGTAATTGGGCTCTAAATTTTTATTTAGAGAATTCAGTAATTCGCTTATGTATATATTGAACAAAATAGGGGAATTTACGGTGCCCTGTTGTAACCCATCGGATAATTTGAATTCTTTGGATAAATGATTATCCGACCCCCATGTGCTAAAAGTTTTACCTCTTATCATGTTGTTAATCAGAATAACTAAATGTAAGGGATATTGATATTTTAAGAGTTTGTATATTATACCATCAATCCAGACGGTGTCAAAAGCTTTTTCAAAGTCCACAAAACATGCTGCTACAACCTTATCATCGTTTATATTTCTACATATATCCGATGAAAGCTTCGTCATAGCATGTATTGTGCTGTGTTTATGACGAAAACCAAACTGATTTGATGGTATAATATTTTTAATCTCAGTTATTTTGACTATAAATTTATTTATTATTATTTCTAGGATTTTTCCTATATTTGGTAATAAACTTATTGGTCTATAACTGCTAGGATCTGAAGCACTTTTTCCTGGTTTTTTTAATGTAATAACAACTGCTTTTTTCCACTTATTTGGGAAGTAGCTTATATTAAGGCAATTGTTAAAAATTATTGTGTATAAGTTAATTACTGAAATAGGAAGATGTTTTAACACTATATTTGGAATTTTATCTATACCTGACGATGTTTTACCTTTAAGTTTTGATAAAATATCTTTGAGTTCATTTTGAGCTATAAAATAATTATTTAAAGTTTCATTTTCAAGTAAATTATTTGAATGTAAATGATTGTTAAATTTAACAAGGGATATTTTATTTGTTTTGTTATTTTGAATTATTTGGTTTAAATTGTTAATACTTTGCTCTATATTGTTACTTATCGGGGAAAATCTGTTTGTAACTTGCTTTTGAACTTGGTATAAATGTGTTGCCATTACTTCATTTATGTGTTCGTTTTCTTTGATAATATAATTATTGTTTTCTATTTTAAGTTTATTTAAATTTAATTGGGCGTCGTTTAAAATTTGCGTATTGTTAATTGGAATTTTTAAGTAGTCAATTTTGTTTGAGGTTTGTTTTTTATAAATTTTTTTAATTTCAGAGAACAAGTTTTTATTGTTTGATAATTTTATGTTTTTGATTCTGTTAGTCCAATAATTATTTATTGAGAGTTTAATATTTTGTTTTATTAATGAATTTATGTTTTTCAGTAATGAATTAATTCTTAGAAATGATGGTGCGTTTTTGTCTATTTTTATTTTAATTAATTTAAATTTAGCTGTAAGTAATTCACTTTTATATTTTTTAAGTCTAGTAATAGTTGGATTTAAGTAAATATCTAGGCTATTAAAATTATTGTTTTTGGATGGGATTGCTAACGACATTGCTTTCCGTATTGAATTTTCAATGTTTTCGATATAAAAGTCAATGTCCCTATCTGTTAGGTTTTTATTGTTAGGAATATTTTTAAGAACATCATCATTTCTTACTAAATTATTTAACACTTTTTTAAATTTGTTCCATTTAGCTTTCCTAAATAAGTAAATTTTTTCAGGTGATGGAGCCAGTAAATATTCTTCCCTATTATTATAACTAATTTCAGTCCCTAAAGCTAAATGGTCACTATCATAAGAATATGTTTTTATTTGGTTCTGATTATTAGTTTTTAAATTAATTCTTATATCAGTTAGGAATATGTCGATATACGATTCTCCTCTCGGAAATGACGGTATATCGGAAGAATATAATTTAATCCTATACATACAATTAAATCTTTCAATAAATTTTTCGAGAATAGATCCTCGAGCATTATTTGATTGATTTCCCCATTTTATGTGTTTAGCGTTTAAGTCTCCTGCCAAAATAAAATAGTTATTAATATTATCTAATTGAAGAGTTTGAAATAATTCCAGTAATTCTTTATTAAAATTAGCATTATGATTTTGTGATGCATAAGCAGATATTATAAAAAGATTTTTATTTCTATTTAAAAGTCTTATTTTTATAATACATACTTCTAAACATTTAAACCTATTTAGAGTATATTCTTTAATTATATCAAATTTTAAATTATTTTTAATTAGAATGGCCGTACCTCCACCTAAAGTAGCTTCAGATCTATCATGTCGAATTAATTTATAATCCTTTATTTTTATACGACTAGTTTTATCTAATTTCGTTTCACATAAGGTAACCACATCCGGGTTGTGAACATTTAAAAAATTTATTAATGAAAGTTGTTTAAGATAAGATCTACAAGAATTTACATTTATAGAAAACATTTTTAATTTTAATTGTAGCAAAGTTTTATTCATCATCATGGACAGTTTCAAATAAGAAATCTACCCTTGCAGATAAACTTTGCATTTCTTTTTGCATTTCATTTTGTGCATTTTTAAAATCTTCATTTAATTTGTTTACATTTTTTGTTAAATCACTTATAGCTAAAAGTATTTTATCTAAATTTATGTTGTTATTGTTATTTGTATTATTTTCAGATGAAATATTATTGTTGGCATTGTTATTGTTGTTATTAATATTGCTATTGTTGTTATTAATATTGTTATTGTTGTTATTAATATTGTTATTGTTGTTATTAATATTGTTATTGTTGTTGTTATTAGTATTGTTATTGTTGTTGCAAACAGCATTTGCATAGGAGCAGGTGCTTTTTACAAAACTATCAATTTTTGTTGTTTTATTTATTGTTTTTTTTATTTTATTTTGTTTACTTATCTCAATATCATTTATTTTTTTTGTGAAGACTGGGCATTTTGTGTAAGATGCAGGGTGACCATATGACTTGCACAAAGTACAAAATAATTTTTCTGCTGGGCTTTCTTTTTTAATAGTGCAGTTTGCTGGTAAGTGGTTACCGCCACATTTTACACATCTTAATTCCATGTTGCAATTATAAGCCGAGTGGTTAAATCGCTGACATCTTTTGCATTGTGTTATAGTTGGTTTTTTTAATTTCTCCCATTTTATTATCTGATGGTCAATATGTTTTATATTAAGAATGTTGTTAATTGAACTTTGTGGTTCCGCTTGAACAATGTAGATTGGTAACTTTATATTTTCTTTTATTGACTTTTTTGTGGTCATTCTCAATACTTTGGAGAATTTACATTGTTCTACATTGTTTGAATTAAGTAAGTTTAGTATTACTTCTGGTGCGTAATCGTTATGAAGACCTTTTAACACAAGGCTAATCGGTCTTTGGCTTTTCATGGTATAAGAGAAGCATTCTACCTTAGCTTCTTTTAAAGATTCAAAAGTTTTTTTATACTCACATTCGGTTTGTAAATACAGAATATGGCGTGTGTTTTTTATTGATTTAATAAAATAATTTTTAATTTTAATAAAATAATTTTTAATTTTTAATTGAAATTCAATTAATTTTTTTATTATGTCTAAGTCGTTAGACGTAATAAATATTGGTGGCACTTTTTTGTTTTTAATGTTATTAGTTGAATTAATACTAGTATTGTTATTTGGTGAATTTAAGTTAGTTTCATTTAGGGTAGAATTTTTTGGATTTTTTTTATTTGGATTATTGTTTAATGGTTTTATATTAGATGGACCGGGTAAGTTTTTTATATTTTCATTATTAATATTGGTGCTATTATTTGTATTATTATTAATTTTATCAGTGTTTTTTGTTTTTAATATTTCCAAGTAATTAAGATTACTTGTAATTTCTTTTCCACATGTTTTATTTTTTTCAACATTGACGATGACGTCATTGACATCATCTGTTATATCAAGATCGTCATCATCTCCTAATAATTGAAATCTATTGGTTTCAGTTGAATTGTCATTTATTAATTGGTTAACTTTAGATTTCATAGATAATAATTCATTTTTAATATTTTCGTTATTTATAATTTTAATGTTTTTTTTGCTTGGTACTTTTTTAATATTTTTAGATACCATTTTATGAATTGTATCTTTTTTTATATTCGTGCGTTCGCTGTCATTAAACATGCGGTATATTATACCGCATGAATATAAAAAAAACAAATATTAATTATGCACTTATTTTTAAATATTTCTTTTTTTCACTAATTTATATAATAATTTTAAGTTTTTTTTTTTTTAAATGTTATTGTTTTTTGCACTTTTACGCGCGTTTTTCAAATAAATTTTTAAATTTTATTTTTTTTTTTTTTATTAAGACCGATACAGTTTTTTCGTCAATAGCTCACGTCTACTCTTCTTAAGAGATCAAATCGAACTCCTCATATTTTC